>PVKS010012517.1:6347-53493 GCA_004027875.1 Aplodontia rufa
AAAAAAAAAGAACAATTGATTTCTAAACTGTTCTTCAGGCAGATACTTTCTGGAGGATGCTGAGTAAAATTTAAACTATTTTCTATAGAAGTTCACTCTGCAGATTAAGCAGTACACATAAGGACTCCTTTGAATATGGTATCCATTAAACACCTGAGGATATGTTAGCACAGTGGATCATGGAAATGTTTCCTTTTAATGGCGAAATGAGTGGTACTCATGGTGTGTGAACTGGCAACAATACTGTCCCTGAACTTGCTGGGACAAGGTTTTAAGAATGTATCCAGCTCTATAATCTACTCCATTTGGAATGGTGTCTCTAACTTATTATTCCAATGTGTGGGGAGCTAACAGGCCTTGAGTGAAAGTACGTACCATGCAGCAGGTCAGTTCCTGGACGAAGGTTGAGAGGTTAATTGGAAAGAATTGACTATCTTGCTTTGGTAGACTGGCCAGCGTCTCCCTTCAGGTGCACATTCCTCCATGCTGATATGGTTGGTGTACTCCTCCTTTCTCTACTGATCTTTGAAAAACTCCAATTAAGTGGTCTGAGAAAATTGTAACCGTTTGTAACCTCTTTTGTTTTGCAAGAGATTGTACCCTCAATGAATATATAAATGTGGTTAACTGGAATAAAGAAGAAGAAGCTTGTTTCACCAAGAGTGTGTGTGGCTTGTTGTCTTCGCTGGTCGAACGCAACACAGCACCAATGTGGTTCTGTGTCTAGAAATTAAATCAGAGGATATTTTGTCATCTGACACTACGTAAATGCTCAGCTGAATTTCAACTCTGGAATATGCCTGCAGCTGCCTTGAATGAATCTTTCATATAAGGTACAATCATAGCACAGCAAAAATAGAGAGTTGTAACTGCAGGGAGATTAAAGAACGGGTGCTATCAATGTATTGTGGACATGTTTGCTCATAAATATATGTGCAGTAGGATTCTGTCTAAGAATTACAATTGTTGTAACAGTTTATATGATAGGAAGGCTGTGAGTGAGAGCTTCATGACCTACCTCTATATAAAAAACAAACAATTACCAAAAGGAACTTACAAGTGTGAATCATCAAATTGATATAGTTTAAGATGCAACAGGATGTAATATCATAAAAGGGTATGTCCAAGGTAGATTTTTCTGGACACCATGAAAGAAGACAAGATAGCTTACTTGTGATACTTCCTTAGCAAATGACCATCTCCAAGTCATTAAAAGTCCATTAATAAAATACACCACCATAAAATATTCAGAAGTGCTACTTAGATAATTTTGGCTCAAACATTTCAGAGCTTCTGAATAACTTTTTACTCATTCAGTTGTCTTTAGCTGTCATATACCAAGCCTATTGAATAAGGAAGTTATTTTGGAAGAAAAATAAAACAAAGCAAAATAACAATAAAAAATGACTTATCCTTCCTTAAAGATCAAACAAAACATAATCAAACTCCCAAATATCCAAATCTCTACACTGTCAAAACTCTAAACAATAATAACAATACTATTTAAAACGAATCACAATGACACAAATTATTTTCTCTTGTTGCTATTTGAATATATAAATAGTGTTCTATCAATCCATTGTATTTGGTATCAAATCAAATTTTACACCTTGCAACTGATGACTGAAGCTCATCCTTGATTCATCCTTCATGTCTCCTTGCCTTAACTGACAGATGCCTGGCCAGATCATGTCCTGCTCTCAGCCTCCTTCAGGAACCAGTTCAGTGCAGAGGCTGTTTCCCTCAGCCCTGACTTTCCCTGGGCAGCCCTCCTCCAGGGGACGAGGTTTAAGAGGCTCAACCGTTTGGGACCAACCAGGACAACTCTGAGGGGTCTTTAATTGCTCCAAAACTTCCCATTAAGGTAAAGGAGACCTTTGCACCTCCCCATCTATTCAAATCTGCTGTTGCTTCACCCTTACCAAGGTGTTGCTCCCAAGCATCTGCCCACACACACACTCTGTAGGTTGAATTTGATCTTAGATTCTGTTTCCTGGAGAACCCAACCTGGGACACTTTTCTTTTGTTTTCTCAACTACTATATTACCTTCAAAATGTGCATGTTTGGTACTCTTCAAAAATTTGAGGTAAACATATCTAATTTTCTTGAATTATTTCATATTCTATATATGTAACAGGGCTTACTTAGAGCCCTGTTACTAATTATCACTTAATTATTAAGTGATAATTATTGTGACATAAAATCTTGGTTTTTTATTCTCATTAAATAAATCTATAAATAAATATATTCTTATTAAAACTTTATTTTAAATTTTTTCCCAAACATAAATACTTTAAAAATTCAAATTGATCTCATTGGATTCCAAATAATTGGAGAATTTTCTTAGAATATACATATTAGAGACCTACCAAGGTATATTGAATTAAAATCTTTGGGAATCACCACCAGAATTTGTATTTTAGATGACACATAGAGATGCCACCTTGTTCCCTTCCCCTACTTTCATCATCACCTTCTTTGTTGTTTGAATTTATTAGTTAATATTTATCCAGTGTTTGGATCATTAAATTTTTTTTAAAGAGAGAAGGACAGTGAGAGAGACAGAGAAAGAGAGAAACAACTTTATTTAGTTTTTCACATGGCCTTCGTTGCGCCAACACTCAGTTGTGTACGTGGTGCTGGGGTTTGAACCTGGGTCCTCGTGCTTGCCAGGCAAGCACCAAAACCACTGAGCCACCGCTCCAGCCCCGGATAATTAAATTTTTAAAATATTTTTTCTCTTACCTTTTTTCCCCCTCTCCTTTATGGTCTCTACTTACTTGGGGTTGTTCCACAGCTTCTTGATTCTGTTTTTCCTCCATATTTTTTCTCTGAGTTCATTTTGACAGTTTCTCTTGATCCATATTTAAATTCACCAGTCTTTTATTTGGAGGACTTATTATAAAATTATTCTTATATCAATTTTATTTTGACATATTGTACTTTGTACCTGTAGAACTCTTGTTTGGACATTATGATAGTTTCCATACACCTGCTTAACATAATCATTCCTCTTGAAGATGTGTAATATAATTACCTGTATCATTTGGTTTCTGCTTCTATTAAAAGCTTTGTCTCCTCATATTGAGTCATATGTTCAAGTTTCTCCTGTGCCTTATCATTTTATTGGCTATAAGATATCATTAATTTCATTTAATCATATGTAGAATGATTTTGTTTTCCCATCAATATTCTCATGATTTGTTTTGAATAGATTTAAGTTACTGGAAACAGTTCGATGTTAGGTTTTATTAGACAGCACTAAGTGGCCTTTAGGGCCAGTTTTGCCACATAGTGAGCAAAGGCATCCGTGTAGGAATCCCACATTCCGTAAGTGATGATGTTAGTCTCTTAGAAGCATTATCATTTCCTGACCAAGGATGCCTTTCTTCTTATTCTTCTTTGTAAGTTTTCCTGGCCTTATATAAATGTCTTCCATTTATGCACAGGTAGTATTCATTTGAAAATCCAGGACCTCTGCATAGGTACCTGCTTTTCTCTGGAGCTCCCTGGAGAATTCTTCCTTTCAGTACTCAGCCACATGAACTCTATTGACTTGGGCCTTCTGTGTCTTTTAGCTCTGTCTCCTCAGCTCTGGAGGTGGCGTCCATTCCTCTTCCCTGGGCTACAGCGTGGACACTCTCGTCAGTGAATTTGGGCACTTTGTTTGCACTCTTTCACAGACCACAGTTCTGCCCTGCCTGAGGTTTTATTTATTTATTTATTTATTCACCAGGGATTGAACCCAGGAGAAGTTAACCACAGAGCCATGTCCCCAGTCCTTTTTATACCTTTTATATTGAGACAGATTCTCACTAAGTTGCTCAGAGCCTCTCTAAATTCTGAGGTTGGTTTTGGACTTGTGATCCTCCTGCCTCAGTCTCCTGAGCTGCTAAGATTACAGGAGTGCACAAACATGCCCAGCCTGACACTCTTAAAAAAAAAAAAAAAATATATATATATATATATTTATATATACACACACACACACACACACATACATACACACACACTTGGTTTTTGCAGAGAATGAGTAAATTCAATGTAAGAAATAAAATCCTTAATTAACTTTATGTAACAAATCTGTATTTTTCTTTTGCTTCCAAGGAGTATTTTCCACCTTTTATATTAAGTGTGAGCTTTCTCTTTCTGAAGTCATTTTATTTAAAATGTGGGTCTTCTCAATTATTTTCCATAGCTTTCATTTTTCTTCAATGCTACCTTACTCTGCACAAAGAGGGAATAAATGTTTCAGTTTTACACGCTGTTTTGTTTGTTTTATTTTTCCTGCCACTGACAATTACAAATTCATGGAGTTCTTAGTCTTCTAGGTGTTGAATGCTTTGGATTTCTGTGTCTTTGTTTATTCTCCTTATGTATAGATTTGGATTCTGTGTTGGGATATTCAATTTGTCATGTGTCTGATACATCAACTACTGTAGATATATATATATATATATATATGTATTACCTTTTTAAAAACAAGTGACTAGAGAAAACAATGTGAATGACACAGAAAAAACAATACTTTGTTTAGTGATGAAAGAGATGTCTTTAAATGTCTGGGAATTATTACAATAATCGAATGTTGCTATTCAATTTAATTTAGCAGATATAATTTAATAGTTCTACATTTTGATTTCAAAGTCAACTATATGTGTCTAGAACTGAGAAGACATGGCTACAAAACACACATTTAAATAATAGTTACTGACTCTGTTGGACTACAAACTCATTTGAAATAAGTATTACCAGAGGTTATGGTTTAGATGAAAGGTATCCCCCAAAAGCTCATGTGAGACAATACAAAAAAGCTAAAAGAAGAACTCATTGGGTTATGAGAACCTTCATCCAATCATGGAGTTAATCCGCTGATAGAGATTAACTAGCAACGGAAGGCAGGTAGGGTATGGCTGGAGAAGGTGGCTCACTGGAGGTGTGCCTTTGGGGTCTGTATTTTGTATCTGAGGTGCAGTTTCTCTCTCTGCTTCCTGGAGCTATGCCTGGACTCTTTCTCTCTGCCACACTCTTGTGCCTTGATGTGCTGCCTCACCTCGAGCCCCAAGGAAAGGAGCTGCCTCTCTATAGACTAAGACCTCTGAAATTGTGAGCCCCCAGATAAACTTTACCTCTAAAAATTGATCTTGTCATGTCTTTTACTCACAGCAATGAAAAAGCTAACTAAAACACCAGATAATATGAAAATTTAAGATATACATAATGTTTGACACAGTAATCTTTAGAACACGTAGCCTTCAGATATAAAAGCATGAGTATTTAAATATCAATTCAAGGATGATTATCTCAATCATATTTCTAACTGCAAATTAAAGAGGGAAAACTATCTACATGTCCATTAATAAGGAAACTGCTGAATCAATATTAATACATCCATTCCATAGAATTTTATACAACATTTAAACTATAAAATGATTCATATCACATTGATAATGTGAAGGTTAAGTTAGAAATTAAAGTGTAAATAAAGCCACATGTTCATTTATTTTAAAAAAACTGGTTTTATTCATACCTGTGTATGAATATATTAATATGGGAAAAGTTGAACATGGATACTTGATGGACCATTGATATTATTTAAGTCTAGTAGTAAATTGGGTTTTACAGGAAACTACATATGATATTGAAATTTCCCCTCACTAGAATACATCTATATAGTTTTAGAATTTAAATATAAAAATAAAATGATAAATATATATAAATTAAAATAAATATTTAGCTACAAAAATAAAAAATGTGCCAGGCATGGGGCTGTATGCCTATAATCCCAGAAGCTCAGGAGGTTGAAGTAAGAGGATCCCAAATTCAAAGCCAGCCTCAGCAACTTAACAAGGCCCTGTCTCAAAGTAAAAAATAAAAAGGACTTGGATGTGGCTCAGTGGTTAAGTGCCCCTGGGTTCAATTCTTGGTACCGAAAAAAAAAAAAAATACCTTGAGAGGGACACAAAGAAATCAGAACATGAGAAAAGATTTCAGCTAACCCAAGTTTCAAACGTCAATGAGATTCTCAAGAATCCTATTTACGCAAAAGCTGAATGAAGAATTCGGTGCCTTTTAGAAAAGAGGCTTGCCCTTGAGAGTGGCCCGACAATATGTCTGTAGCTCTCCAGATCTGTTTGGCTTTTGTCACAGTGCACATTAGTGCTTTTTCATTTTGAAATGTACATCATATTAAAGTTAAAGGGATTCACAAAGAAATTGTTTCAGGAAGACAATTATATCAACAGAAAAACTGAAAAGATTTGAAGTTAGTAAGCTTTGAAATAAACAGAAAAAAACTTAATGAGTTTCTACAAATATGTAGGGAGTGATTTGAATTTCAATGATACATCTTCATTAGTTAAAGAGGAAGAAACAAGAAAAAGTAATACTAAAACCACAAACTGTTTTATTAGAATTTATGTAGTATTTCTTAATTGTAAAGGCAACCAACAAATGAAAAATGTTAATTAGAAACTTTGAAATTATTATGTATAAAATGAAATTATTATGTATAAAAACTACCTATCTGCTCCTTTGCTTTTATATCCATTAATACATGTATGATTAATGTATCAAAATGTATCATTATTACTATTATCTCCATATTTATCTATAATTATTTCTATGTTAGAGAATACACATTGGGTTATGAATCTTCTTTTGGTGCAAATCAAGTTTGTATATAGATCCTTAAGTCCATGTTTTATACAAAAGCTGGAAGCAACAGTCAATTGATTCTTCAGGAGCATTAATAAATACATAATAAAAGATGGTACGCCTTTTGATAAAACTTTTGAAGTCACCTTCTAGTCTGTAATATTACAACAAAATAATCTACATATTTCAAAGTGGAAGACTTATAAAAGTGGATAAAATTTTCTTTCTGTAAGATACATCTTTACTGAATAACATATGCACAGTATAAATTTGACTGAACATTCAGTAATCTAGGAATTTTTCTCCCATTATTCCTCACTGTAGAAGGAAGGGAGATTCTCTGCAGTGTCCGCATACTGGTCAGTAGTCTGTTCCATCAGAATCACGTGTATTTCACATGCAATGTAAATTAGGAGGAAGGGCAGGAAAAAGGAGAAATGGTAGCAGCAACCACAGGCACATCATATCCAAAGTGATTTAGACCAATGATAATTAGAGAATCTTAAACACACACACACACACACACACACACACACACACACACAAAGAAGCAAAAGAATTTTATATACAGAATTACCTGCAAACAGGAAGGTGAGGATAAAACAATCAACTCAGCAAAATTATCTGTCAAAAATGAAAGTGAAATAACGTTCTGACATAAAAAATTAAAGAATTGGTTTCCACCAGAGCAGCACTGTAAGAAATGTTTAAGCCCTTCAGTGAAAAGAAAATGAATGGAACTCTGGATATACAAGGAAAAGTAAAGAGAATCAGAAAGAGTAACTGTATCACTGTAAACCAAGTACGTGTTTACCTTAAAAAAACTTTTTAAATAGGTAACCAATTATTAATGGGAAGACAATTCTATATTTTGGAGGTTATGGCATAGCTAGAGGAAAATGTAGGACAATAATTGTACAAGGGCTAGAAGGGAAAAATGAAAGTGTAGCACTCTTCTAGAGTATATGAATAAAAGTGATGTTTCCTCAGGGAACACTTTAATAACTTAAGCATTGCATAACAAGTCCTAAGTAATCTGCTAAAATGGCAAAAACAGATAATAATAACAACAGAATAAAAAGGGAGAGTTGCTACTATGGAACCAAGAAAAAAGATAAAATATCATCATAGCATTAATTTAAAAATATCAGAAGACAAAATATGAAGAGCACAAGAAGGAGAAGGAATATATGGAAAAAATGTTAAGATGATATCAGTAGTCATTGAATGTAAATAAACTAAATTAAAAATTAAAACAGAAATTCTCATTTTTAAATTTAAAAAGGTCCAAATATATAATGCACAGAATAAATCTATTTCACTTGAAAGTGAAAAGATACAACAGGTTAATATCAATAAAAAGAGAGCTGGAGTGGCTATAGTCATATCAAACAAAGTACATTTTAAAGAGAAAAAAATTGAAAAAATATCTAATCAATATAATCATTTATATACCGTATAACAGAACTCCAATACAAGCAATGGTAAAAAAAATAAATAAATTCACAATAAAGACCAGAAATTTTACTAATTTTCTCTTGGTAAAAGCAGACAGAAATAAGTAGATAAAAGACAATGAGCAACACTATCAACCAATTGCCTTTTCTAGAACATCCCACTCACTGAGAGCAGAATAGACATTATTTTAAAAGAGAATACAGGGTTTCTTTTGGTAGTGGATACTGTGGGCCATAAAAATTACAGTGTATTTTATCAGCCATTTCATACAAAGTCTCGATGTTCATCACAGCAGAATTAAAGCAGAAAATTCCCCCAAACATTTGGGAACTACATAACGCTTTTCTTTTTCTTTTTTAGAGGGATAGTGAGAGAGAGAGAATCAATTTTTATTGAGTTTTTCACATGACTTTTGTTGCTCTGACACTTAGTTGTGTACGTGGATGCTGGGGTTTGAACCTGTGTACTTTCACATGCCGGGCAAGCACCATAACTGCTGAGCCACTGCTCCAGCCCCCATTATATACTTCAAATTAAAGCTAAATACAAAGCAAACAAACAAACAAACAAAACTAAATACTTCAGCCTCTATACTGTGGAAATATAAAATAAACAGCAATTTAAATTAAAAAAAGAGATGGAAATGAAAGGAAAAATAATACAGAGCAGTAAGTGAGAATAGGACACAAGAAATGAATAGAAATTCGGTACAATTATGTTATAATTATTGAATATTAAATGTTCCCACCACACTATGTGAGGTAATGCATTTTTAATTAACTGAACCAGTCCACAATGTATAAATACTTCAAAATATTATATTCTATATGATAAATACATACAATTGCATATAATTGTTTGTCAAATTAAATTAATAGAAAAAGTAAACAAAAGTATCCTACATTGAAAGTTAAAGTGTAAAAATTTTATTGATTACAGACTTTTTATTTATGCAGAAAATCTTGTAGTAAGTGTATTATGTATTGCAGAGTATAAGTTAAATACAAACTGTGACTCTGTAAATAAGGAAAAAATTGGATTGAAATTAAAACCATTAACAATAGCATATGCAATTAAATATTCTGTGTTGTATCTCATAAATGACATGAAATCCCTGCACAGAGAAATGCACTACATATTGCTGAGAAAAAATTAAAGAAAATCTAATTAGAGAGATATACTGAGTTAACTTATTTGAAAATTCACTAAGGCTAGGATGTTAATTTTCCCAAATGGCTCAATAGATTCATGTAAATCTCAATAAAATTACTTTTTTTGTTAGAAATTGCCAGAGCTATTGTAACTCATATGGAGATGCAAATACTCAAGAATAGACAAAACAGTTTTGAATGCAGCCAACCTGTATTATCTGGTATAAAAGTTTATTAAAAACCGCTGTAATCAAAATGTGTGGTTTCTACTATAAGATAGAAGTATGGCTAACTGAAACCATTGAAATCCTGGAAATTGGCCAGCTATGTGAAGACTCAGACCCATATGAAGAACTGATTTTGGCAATAGAGGCCATTCAATAAGAAAGGTTTTTTCCCTAAGTGTTCTGGGCTAGTTTGCCTTCTAGGTCACTGGCTGCAAGTTTTCAGTTATCTCTGCTGTTTTCACTGTAACCACTTGATTTCTTACCTTGGAGTGCCATGGGGCTTGTTGCTTAGAACACATTTTCCATCCACACTCATCCCCTTAATCCATCTACTTTCATGGCTTCAAATCTCACTCATTACTGATGGTGACCCCAAATATATACATCATGTTTGGAATGAAAGCTGATCTCCAGGCTTCACATATCTTTAGACTGCATATCTTTAGTTTCTTGAAGAATAGGCATTATCAATGTAAAAAATCCAAAACTAACTGCCAGATCATACCCCTGAAACTGTACTGTCCATACACATATTTTAAATCCTAGCTACTATTCCAAATATATGCCCATTAGAATATACAATCCACAAGGGAAAATATTATTTTATTATCACTATACCTGAGCATTTAGAAAAAATGACAATATTTGGTGGCTAATAATTTGGCTGAACACATTTCTTAATTCCATTTATTCTGTTCTTACTTATTTAAAGAAAATTGTCAGAGAACTAAGAAGTAAGATATACACACTAGTTCTCATTTGTCTTTGCAGTCAACTTGTATTGTAACTTATCATATATATTATGACAGAGTTATTTTGCATAAAACATGTCTCCTTAATATTAGTTAATAGTATAAAGACTACTAAAGGTAGAATATAGATAAATTTATACTAAAGCTCCAATATTGTTTATTGTTATTAACGTAAAACTTTTTTTAATAAAATGCTCCTTCGAGTATTGGAGAAATTATAATTGCTTACAGAGAACATAAATACAATTGGTTTACCTAAGAATTTAAAAAAGAAATGCTTCTTTATTTGGTAAAAACTGATTTCTAAAATTTTATCTGTAAAAACTGATCTTTTGTTGTTTATTAATATCTACTTTCTTTTTTATTTAGAGAATAGTTTATTAGTCAAACCCATGTAGCTAAGACCTTACATATTTAATACACTGTGTTACCCCTGTACAAATGGGAAAAAATTAAGTTTAACATTTCTAGACCAATGAGAAAACTCATCTTGATTTGTTCAAATTCCTTTCCTAAATTTGTTCAAATTTCCTTTCCTTGATGTATACTACATCAAGCTATGCTGAAAAGAAAACTCTTCTTTAAAAATATTTTTTCAAAGTTATGTGATGCTTTGTAGGTTTAGACATATTTAAACTAATAAATTATATACTATCAGTTAGGTGTGAAAATATTGTACTAAAATATGTTCCTGAAACTAGAATTTGTCTTATTCATGGAATGCAATGAAAATGTTGAATTATGTATAGACAAATTAAAGAAACAGAACGTCAAATTTCAGTTTTGTCACTTTTACTTGATAACCTTAGGATAGTACATCTGTCAAAAGCCTAGAATCAGATCTATGGTGATTCAGATAATAATAACTTTCAGCTGAGCAACAAATGTCTGAAGAAGTTCATTGCATGGTATCTCTGGTAGAAAGTATATTTATTTTGAGAATTTGAGTGAGACAGTGAAGATATTCAAGTCCGATTTTAATAGATTCACAAAAGCAATCATCAGTTAAGGCAGATTGCTTTTCTTTTAAAAATTAACTCTGAAAATCCAAAAATTTAGCATAGAAACTAAACTGAGAATATGTACTATTGGTGTGCGAAGGGGATGGTGGTAAAATATTTCATGTTTTCTTTACCTCACTGTATTGAATGTAATGATAAACTTTCTGAGGTTTTAAAAAGTCATTAAAATTTTTATGTAATTGCTATTATATGCCATATAGTACATTTCTTAATTAATCCAATTTATGGACTGGGTAAGGTTTCACCATTTCCCCCCCTTATATCATGGTTACTGTTCATGCCTTTTCTATGAGGGAGTAGAGAGAAGAATTTTGCTGGATTACATTTACTAGTGAATTGTGTGCATTTTATTTTATTTTTTTGTTATCAGAGATTGAATTGAAACCACAGCTGTTTAATCATTGAGTGACAGCCCCAACCCATTTTAATTTTTTACTAAGTTTCTTAGGGGCACACTAAGTTGTTGAGCTGACCTTGAACATAATCATTTTCTTATAAGCTTCTGGTTTATACAAAGTATTAATTTTAATTCCTTGACTCAAACATAACATTGCGATTTTAAACAGGAACTTTTCTATGTTCCTAAAAACTTTCCTGTAAAATATCCACTAGAAAAGAAAATAAGATCTGTTTATAATTGACATGACTTTAGCATGATCATACTTTTCAGAAAGATTTTAATTTAAATTTCATACTATAACATCAAGGACATTCTCATACACCAAACAAATCTTATACAAATTTGCAGTTTCCTCTAGATCGGATTTGCTCTGAAGTCTGTGATGCTAATTAATATAATTAAATGAAATTGATTAAGAGAATTTACCTTAACAACTTTAAAGCCAGGGATTACACATTGAAATCATTTCATAACTGCTTACTTCTCTTGAGGTTCAAAACAATAGCAAAGCTATTTATTCAAGCATACCATCTCTTTATGCTTTTCTACTAAATTAGTCTCTACATATTGGCCTTTTTACAATGACAGTGAAAGTTTTCATGTGATTATTTTGTTTCCTAAAATTCCATCCAAAGGAACTCTGCCTTTGCTACAAATTAGCTGAGGACATCTGGGGGATTCTTACCCGGATGCATGTGGCTACCTGTAATACAGAATCTGAAATACTGGCATACCCAGCTCTCACTATTTTCCTTATGGCAGTTGTACACCTACATGTCATAAATTTTTACAAAGTGATGTAAAACATTATTTCACTTTCTGCAAGAATGGGTAAGATTTTCAATCCTTTTCCATTTAGTGATTGTGTGCACTCATGACAATTATGGATGTAATCTGTATTACCCAAATTTGACTGATGCTCATAACAACTATGTTGCAATATTTGAGAATTACATATATTAGAGATATAAGGAATTTTAATGATCATCTTCAGGTAAGAAAACTGCAGCTTTCAGACATTATGTACTTGTTCAGAGTGATTGGACACAAAGATGATTGACCTGTTCTTTCAAATCCAAGATGTGCTGTTATATTCAACAGTTGCATGATATCACCGTATTGCTATTGTTATCCCACTGTCAATCAACTTCTCCAGATTCAGTATTCTATGTTAAGAAATATAGTGTTGGGGTTGGGGATTTAGCTCAGCGGCAGAGCACTTGCCTAGCATGCGAAAGGCCCCAAGTTGGGTCCTCAGCCCTGAAAAAAAAAAAAAAAGAAATATAGTGTCATACAAATACTTGCTTATACTCTCAAAGGAAGTCAAAATTTTGATGGAATTTTGTTATTTTATGATATTAATTTCATCTAACAAATAAACCTTCTTTTATTTTTTTTAAGAGAGGTGGACAGTGAGAAAAAGAATCAAGCCTACAGGTTTTTCAGCTTTCCTTGCTCCAAGACTTTATTGTGCACAAGGCACTGGGGTTCAAACTCGTGTCCCTGCGCATTCCAGGCAAGTGTGGCAACTTCCAAGCCAGCACTCCAGCCCCACAAATAAACCTTCTTAATATTAATACATTTCTTTATTTTAGATGCAATCTCATTTTAATTTTAATTAATTAATGAATTTTGGTACCAGGAATTTAACTTATGGCTAATCCCCAAACTTTTTAATTTTGAGACAGGGTATCACTAAGTTTCTCAGGGTCTTGCTAAATTGCTGAGGCTGGCTTTGAATTTGTGATCCTCCTGCCTCAGCCTCCTAAATTTCAGGGATTACAGGCTTCCACCACTGTGTGCACCACAGTGTCCCGCATCCTCTCGTTTTTCAATGATGCTAATAAAATGAAACATGGTTTCAAGTCAAACCTTGATTTGGATCATTAAATTATAAAAATGCTAGTATAATTGGATTATTCATAACTAACTTGTGCTGCAATTTATTCAAGAACATTTCCTTTATCTACTTTTATTTATTTAATTATAAGAATCATGTGAACTTCTATGAATTCTACTCTGTAAATTGCTGAGGTTTTCAAGCCTTCAGTTAGATATTAAATTCCCTCAAAATATATTTTGGAGGTAATATTGATTGGATGGATGGAATATCATTTGAAAATTAAAAGATTTTTTTATGTTGACTATGTTTTTTTCTTCAATAATTCTTTCCTTTGGGATTTCTTATATATTGACACAATTTTCTGTTTATCTTGTTATGATTCCAGTGAGTCCGATGACTATATTTCACACATTCTTTTGACTGCTCCCCTATACTTTTCCTTGGGTTTGATTAATTTTATTTAGATACAATTGGCATACAATTACCCATTGTAAGTAAAGTATACAATTAGGTAATTTCTGACTTATGCATGCAACCGAGATACCACCACTGCAATCAGGGTTAGGAACCTGTTCTTTGTCATCTGAGGCCCTTCTTGAGCATGCTTTTTATTTATGGGGTATCTATATAACTTCTTAGTAATGTATCTTTTCAAAACCTCTAACCATTTTTAGTAAGTATTATCTTCTTACTATTGTGATTAGGGTGTCCTATATTTTGAGTAAAAGTTTTTTGTCAAATTAACAAAGGGCTTGGTATTTGGCATATTTTTAAATTTCTTTAATGATGTATTTCAAAGTTTTTAACTTTGACAAAGTCCACTTTATTGATATTTTCCTTGCTGAATTATACTTTCACACCATATGTAAGAATTCTTTACTTAACCCTGTCAGAAATATTTTCTTCTATATTCTTTCAGGCATTTATATAGTTTAGATTTTACATTTAACTTTAGTATACATTTTAGTTCCTTTTTCATAGGTGAAAGATATACATTGGGGATTTGTTGCTTGTTTTCCAGCGGGGTAGAACATGGAAGAACAGTTGTTTCAAAATGCCTCTTGCAATTTATATTGGGATTGCTTCTGGATCTGTAAAGCAATTGGAGGCAGTTACTTTACACATTATTGAGTTTTCTGACCCATGGGCAAAGCATGTCTCTCCATTTATTTATTCTTCTATTTTTGTCTGTAATGACTTTTATTCAATATATGAATATTGCTCATTTCTAATTACTTAAATATTTCTATATTACTATATGTTTAGTGCATACTTGGTTCTGAAAATACATATGAGAATATTTTCCTGTTCTTTTCTTTTTACTCTGCATTCACTCTACCTTCAGGATACTCTGTTTTATTTATGCACCTGCATTGCTATCATGCTTTTTTAACAGTATCTGATGTGGAATCCCCTGACATTGAAAGAGTTAAGAATATCCTACTTCAAAATATACCGTTTTGGCATATTGACTATTTAGAATTAAAGATACTTCAGAAACAGCAAGAGAAGGAAAAAGAGCAAGATCACTCTGACCTTCATACTATTTCTTAAAGGCAGGAGATACAACTCCCATGTGAAAGATCTCTTCCCTATACCAGAAGGAGAATAACTTTATCATTAAGGATGGAAGCTGAGCCTGAGAGAATTCTATATAGACCTTATTAAAATAACTCTCACCTTCTAGCCTCTCCATTTAATTTAGTTACTTTTCACAACTTGCTACTTTTTGTCTAATTCAGTACACAAGCATTAGAGTCTAATTGCATCTTTGGATCTTTACATCCCCATGAGGGCTCTTATGTCACATAAAACTTATATTAAATATGTTTGTGCTTTTCTCCGGTTGATCTGTTTCATATCAATTTAATTCACAGGCTCTGATGAAAAACCTAATAGGGTCCATGTAAAATGTTCCCTCCCCTATCACATTCACAGAGTATATGAGCAGGGCAAGGATCTCCCTTGAGAAGAAGATGTTCGGATGCTAAGCAGGTAATTGGATAAGAATGTTGGGACAGAAAGCTTGTCTTCTTGATATGGGGGAAGCAGTTAAGTAAGTTGAAGATTTCCTTCATAATAGAGGTAAAAAGGTCTTCCAGATATAAAATACTGTCTTTTAAAACATGTCACTCATCTGGGTTTATAAAGAAGATTCAACTGTGACCTCATTAAGAATTCCGTCTGTCTGCCTCATGGTTCTCAAAATTGGCTTGTATTGAAGATACCTGCAGAGCTTAAAAACTACTGAAGTGTGGGTCTTACCCCCAGCGGTTCTTCTGTTATGGCTTTGGCTGAGAATCATTGACCTGGGAAAATACCCTGAACTTTTTCTCACTTGTCAGTTCCTCCTGCTCTCTCTATCCTGAAACAGATACCTTGACTCTCTATTTTTTGATATTTTCACACCTGCCTAGCAGAACCAAAATTTTAATCACTCTGATAATCATCTCAGGGCTCACCAATAACTCCTTCAAATTGTTGATATAGAGCCCTGAGCAGGGACTCTCGGTTCTTAATTCTGCATGTTAATTGAATTGACCTAGGGAAAGTAAATATCACTGTGAAGAATTTGGAGGTTTTAAAACTACATATTTAATTACTTTAAGTTATATGCCATGTTCAAATGATGCATTTCATTACATGAGTTTGGTCGCATATGTCTTTCTAGGAATTTGTCCATCTGATTTAAATTGTCAAAATTTGAAGCACTGGACGTTTTATTGTAGTTCTGTATTAAGTGTTAAAGGATTTAGTGAGCATAGAGTTTTTCTTTCATAACATTGGTAAGTTTTGTTTTTACTCATTTTCTTGTTTGATTGTCTTGATCTTATTTATTTTTTATTTTTCATATACTTGGTTTTTGCTTGTATTAATTTTTCTCCATTATTCTTCTATAGGTTTTCAAATGCATTGATTTCTTCTACTGTTTTTTTTTCTGCAATTTTATTTATTCTCTTTTTAAAGCTTTACATAATAGAAATTTTATAAAAATTTTTGAAGCCTATCTTCTAATACAAGTATAACAAATTTATATAATTCTATATATTTTCTTATAAGTACTACTTTAACTATATCCCAACCATTTAAATTTATCATGTTTAATTTTCACTCAGTTTTAAATCTTTTCTAATTTTCATTTTGATGCCTTTTGAATCACATGTTATCCAGAAGTGTGTTATTCAGTTTAATAAAGTTGTGAAATTTCTAGACATATCTTTGGGTTTTATATTTAATTTAATTCTGTTAAAATTAAAGAACGTGGTTTGTATTTTGTTATTTTTTATATTATCTGATGACATAGCATATTGTCAATTTTTGTTGGTTTCATGTGCTCTGGAGAAACTATTGCTATATTTGTGTACAGGGTTATCAATTGTCCATTAATTTGAATTCTCTTGTATCATACAGGGATTTTATGTATTTTTTATTTATAGTTTCTTTTAAATTATTGCTGTAGAGGTATATATTCACTGTGGTATTTTCAAATATGTACATAGGATAGTGTGATCAATTTCATTCCTCCATTCCTCAAATTGCATCTCTGCCCTCCCAATGAGTCTCTTCCTCTAGTACACTAACCTCTTTTGTATTTCCAAGAGATTCCACCCCCACCATTTGTGTGTGTGTGTGTGTGTGTGTTTTCTTTCCATTTTTTAATCTAATTTCTGCATATGAGGGAAAGTTTGTAACCTGTGACTTTCTGATATCCTCTATTTCCATCCATTTATGGGCAAATGCTGTCATTTCATTCTTCTTAATGGCTGAGTAAAATTCCATTGTGTATGGAACATTTTCTTTATCCATCCTCTGTTGATGGACACTGAGGCTGGGCCTGTAATTTGGCTATTGTAAATTGTGCTGCTATAAACATCAATTATAGTATGTTGATTTTAATTCTTTTGGATAAATACTGAGGGATAGGACAGGTGAGTCATATATTGGTTCCATTTCTATTTTTTACATATTTTCGTATTGCTTTTCAAAGAAATTGTACTAATTTGCAATTCTACCACCAACATATGAGTGTACATTTCCCCCCACAACTACAGAAGCATTTATTACTTGTGGTATTATTATTGGACTGAGACGGAAACCCAGTGTAGTTTTCATTTGCATATCTCTGATTACCAGAGATGTTGAGCATGTTTTCGTATATTTGCCACCTACTTCTCAGATAGGGTATTAATAGACAGAATATGTAAAGAACTTAAAAAAATACAACACAAAAAACCCAAATAACTCATTAATAAATGAACAAAAGAACTAAATAAACATTCCTTAAAAAAGAAATACAAATAGCCAAAAAATATATGAAAAATTATTTAAGGAATTTATATCCTTACTGATTTTTAAGTCTACTTTATTACTGTGGTAGGAGTATCAGAACCCAATAAATAATCATATTTTTAAGACTTTCAATTATATTAGGTTTTAAATGTTTTTGAAGGTTTATTTAAATTAATATTTTTGTTTGTTCTTAGTATTCATCTCTTTATAATGATGTAATGCTTTTCTTTATTTCTGGTACTTTTTTTCATTTTGAAATCTTTTCTCTTAATTAATGCAGTCACTTCCTACCTTTTTAAAAAAATATGATTTGTCTTTTATAATTTGTTCATTTTTATGTTTAAACTATTGCTTTCTTTAAATATTTTCATCTGAGCAATATATAGTAAGGTCTATACAATATACACTAATAAATATATCATATGCAATACATATAATATATACCAATAAATAGATATATAGTTCCCTCTCACCCAACTCTTATACATTATTACTAAATATTTTAATTTCAAATGCAATAAACTGACATTGTGTTCTTCCTAATTTTTCTGTTGGCAAGAATTGATCATTTATTGAAAAAATAAGAAAAAAATCCAATATGGTTACATCAATTTCATGTTGATGGAGAACTTCAATGCTTTATATGGACACATGTGTTTGTCTCTTAAAATGTACCTTATGTCTGAAGAGTTTTCCTCCACCCTTCCTGAAATGAGATCCTGTTAGTAATTAACTTATATCAGATTTTGTTTGAGTGAAGTAATATTATGAGTCCTTCAATTTTGATTGATATTTCCATGGGATATAGAATTCCAATTACTTTAATGATGCTACTTCATTATCTAACTTTCATAGGCACAAGAAATTTGATATAATTTTTTAATCAAAGTGCTTCTGTATATGTATCTTTTATTTTCAATACCTTCAATGTTTTAGGTTTTTTGTGTTTAAAGTTTAGATATGTGTCTAGGGCTTTTGATTAGTGGGTGGGGATGGCATTTTTATTCTGATTGAGGTCTGATATTCTCAGTTCTACAGTGTAATGTATTTGTTGAAAACTCTCATTGTCTACTTTAATAGTTTTTCTGACCTGCTTGTTCTCTATCTTCTGTTACTGAAAGCAATTACATGTGTGTTGAAATCTTTGGTATTGTCTCCCACTACTCATGGATGCTGTTTTGTTTTTTATTTCTTTTTAGCTATTTTTTTTCTATTTGAATCTCAGTTTGGGTAATTTCTACTTATCTTTCCTTAAGTCCACTTATTCTTCTTTTGTCTGTGTTAAGCATTCATTACAGTGAATTCTTCAAAGATTTTCTTTGTGTCTGCTATTGTGGGTTTCTCCCTCACATTTCAATTTTATTCATACTTTTGGTTTTCGGTTTTGCCCTCTGTGCTTCCTAGCTATTTGTATGCATTATCCAATTTTTCTACTAGTGTCTTTAATATTAATTAGAATTATTTTAAAGACTTTCTCTGATAATCACAACAGTTGGGTTACATTGGCACCTAAGTCAAAAATACTTTGTCTCTTGATGTTGGATCATTTTATTTTTCTCTTTTTTTGGTGCGTTCTATGATATTTGTTGAAATCTGAACATTGTTCTTCGGAATGGAAGGACTCAGGTGATCTGCACTGAAGCTTCACTAGTGTCATTGCTCATGCTCTCATGGCTCTACTATGGTGGAGCTAATGTAGTTCAAAGCCAAGGTAGTTCAAAGCTGGGGAGGTAGCTCAGTGGTAGAGTGCTTGCCCAGCATAGGCACGGTTCTGGATTTGATTCTCAGAATTGAAAAAATTAGTTGTATTATGATAACTTTCTGTACCACTGGCTGTACAATTCATTTAGTTACCATTGTATAAGGTAAGAGCTTTTTTTTGTTTTTTTCTACCCTTAACTTTATGGCTTCTTTTCCTTATTTTCTCAGAGAAAGATGTTTCTATGATTTTTGTCCTTCTCCCAGAAAAAGATTGTGGACTCAGGGGTTCCCAGCCTGCATGAGAGTGGGGATATTCTCTGTTGTCCTGGGCAAAACACAGACATACACATCCTCTGAGTCCCTGGATTTCTGAAATGGGGATTCCTCAGTTTCCTGTACTGGTCGGAGTCCTCTTGTGGTCTTTGCAGGGGTGAACCTATCTCATCAGCACCAGGTGGGTCAGTTTCTGTTCTGCCAACTGCAGTGTGACTCGTCAGCAATCTTAGGGCACAAACAGGCTTCTTTCTCTTTCCCTGTCATCTTGCAGTCTTTAATTCTTAGGAGTAATAATATGAGAAGAGTGTCTGTGAAGATTTTTGCCTTTCCTGCAGGAGTGGCCACTTCCCCAGTCCTCCATTTGGTATCTTTGATGGAGGTGTTGTCCGTTGCATCCCCTGAGCACTCAACAATATTCCTGAGAGAAGCCTGCTACTGTGGTAAAAAAAAATGCCCTTATGTATGCAGCTCCTAGAAATTCTATGCTGTCACCCTAATCCACGTGTGGTCTTTAACAATTGGTTAAGAAAAAAAAACTTAGCTGAATTCTTAAGTACTGGTGTGACAGCCTGGTATTTGCGCCATGTTTCATGCTACATGAAGCCAAGTGCTAGAGCTACATGTGCTCATGACCTTCGTCTCATTGAAAGTGGTTGTGCTTCCTTAAATTTCAAGCTAGTTGGTTTGTCACTAGTCAGGGATTTGAGGAGGTCTCCAGAGATCCAGAAGACCTATTCAGACCTTTTAGATCCTTGGCCAGATCACAGAAAAGAATTTCAGGATGAGCCACATTTTAGTAGCAGAGGAAGAGGTCTATTACAAAGTGACAGTGCACTTCTGAAGGCTGGGTGTGGGTGAACTTAGAGGTTGAGCGATGCCCCAGCTAAGTGGGCTGTGGTTTAGATTGTCCTGAGGAATTAATATTCATATTCATAAGTTGGGATTGAATATAGCTGAAGTTCGCTGGAATTGAGAGGTCCCTCTGTAGAACCCTGCTCAGCTTCATTATTTCTAATTATGCAGCTAATGGGTAATCAGCCTTAATGAGCATAAGAGGTAAATTAGGTCACAAGGTTTTTTGACGTTCCTGTGTGAGAAACCAGTTGACTTGAGTGGCTGACTTGAGAGTGTGGCCTCCTTGTGGTTATGTAGACTGCTGTTTTGTTCAATTAGATATTAGCAATATGCCTATGGTCCAGCAGGAGCACAGGATGCTGTGACTTAGCCAGAGCAGCTCCTAACTGAACTCAGCTCACAAGTCATCAGCCCCTGCATGAGCTGTTTCTCCATACCTGTTTCCCCTGATCCCCTATCTCAGGCTTACCAGCCATCTCAGCTCTCAGAGAGACTCAAAACAAGTTATGGTTTTGTAGATTATTCAGCTTTTTCTTATTTGTATATTGAAAGCAATGCTCCCCGTTTTCTATATTTTAAACGGAAATCAGAGTCTGCACCTGACTTTTGATATTTAACCTTTATTTTTCAAACTCCACTGTGCAACCCTGGTGCCTATTCAATTTCATTCCAGTGTCCACTCTAAACACACAGGAATTCTTTCTAAATTTGATGTCCAAGGATAACAATTTTTAAAATGAGAAATTAAGATAGTAGATGATCTAATAATTTAATCTCAGCAAATTTCAAAACTGATTCTCAACTTCTTTCCTTTGTTATCTAATGTTGTCTTTTCCATTATCATAAATCAAGAAAATTGTAGACATTTTATAATACTTTAAAACTCATCTAAGTCTTCTTTTTTTTTTCTATAACCACACCTGATATGAAGTATTGTTTCTAAGGTTTTGAAAGCCAGTTAAGGGTAAAATCTACCCCAGTGACCTCCTCCCTCCAATGGATGAGGGCAACCAAATGTTTGTCTATTTTCTTACTCAAGAAAATATATTAATCATTTCTCCTGCTATTAAGCAGTTTGCCTCATATTTTTTTGCATAAACTGACTCACTTTCTCATACTATGTAGGGATTATGCCATTAAAAATTAGCTTGGAGACAGTGTTAACCTTCAGGTCTTTTGAACAGTGTCTGGAGGATAGAAGAATGGGTGCAGAAGTCGTTTGAAATTCACCACCACTTTAATTAGACTTATTCAACCTTGCAGGCTCAACAAATGAGACCAGCTAGATCAAGTGAGTTTTTGTTAGTGTTTCTGTCATGATCCTAGATATTAATTGAAGGGCTCTGAGGCTTCATGAGGCAAGTGATATGGGTATGCTTGTAGCTCCAGAGAAACTATGACCTCTAAGGAGGAGAATACACATAAAGGTTGTAAGGGAATTTTCTTCTAGCTTCCTGAAGGAATTTATTATAGATTTGCTTAGACTTTTCCTTGGCTTAATAGCCAGTTATAGCTTTGCTAGCTAAGTTATCTGACATAAGCAGAAGTTAAGTTCTCATTAGAACAAACATTACTGTGAGTCTGTGCTGCTTTGCATTTGATTATCATGCTTATTTTCTCTGATTAAAAGTGATTCATATGTTGAAGTTGAATGTGGAGGAAATCTCAGAGCAAGGGCATAATATTAGGCAAATGTTCAAACTTCTGTTCTGTAGATGGAGATTACTCTTCCTCAGCAGCATCTACAAACATACTGATTTATTGCTAGTTCTCTAAAACCAGAAATGTTTAAAACATGCTAACTTAATCACATAATGTTAAATATCTCTGCATTGATGCTTGTAAAAGTACTGCAAAGTCACATTACCAAGGAATATTAAGGCACATTCAATATTCTTCTCTAGTTGGAATTACTTTATAATGACACAGTACTTATTTCAGGCATTTCATCAAGGATTAAAAAGTGCATTACTGATGATGAAACTTTCTGTGTCCTTGCAAAAATTAGAATTTAGAGTAAAATCTCATTAATTCAGACATTGGTGTCTCAAAATCTTCTGAAATTTAGATAAGCATTAAAATGGCGGTTAAACTCATATCACCTATAATGAAAGTGCTTGCTACATAAATGCATACTATAATACTGATTAAGCTACTGAAGAAGACCCTTTAAACACCCTTGATTTCTTTAGAAAATCAGGTTTAGTTCAAACCAATCTGGGTATTTACAGATTATTTTTAACCCATTTACTATTATAGCCAATTCTTAAAGGTTTGTGTAGCTCTTGCTCTTGTAATTAAATTTTATAGACAATTAATAATATGGTATAATTAAGCTGCAATTTCTTCTTAGAATATACTATATTTTAGCCTTTTATAATATAAATTTTTCTTCCAAACTGGTCACAATTAGTGAGGTATCTGGCCTCTCTTCTCATTTAGTTATGTAATTTGTGAATATGAAAAAATTCTTATACATCTGCTTCTTATTTTTAGCAATGAAATATGAAATTTATCCTGTGGCTTGATGTGTCCAACTGAAAGACCATATTTACCAGTTTTCACGGCAACTGACTATGGCCTTGTGACTGAGTTTTCAAGTTGAGTACTGTTTTGGGGACTCTCCCTATAAGGAAACATGGACTGTCTTTAGTTTCTCTTTCCTGCTGGCTGAATGCATATGAACCAGAACTCTTGAAAGTACCATAGGGCAAAATGTGACTTCTTCAGAATGGCACAGCAGCAATTTAATCAGAGTCGGAGCACTCATGGAACACTTACCTCCAAACTGTTGTGATATGGGCTTTTTCTTGTTTCGTCAATCATTATTATTTTGGATATTTTTCTCCATACCAAGCAGCCAAACATAAATTAATTGTTTCTTTAACCTTTGAGAGCAGTTGTGGAACATGCTTGGCTCAGCCTCTCCTCCCAATCCCTGATCTTTAGATTTGCCTGCCCATAGAGGGCTGCATTCAAGACTGATGGCTCAAGGATGGCTTTCAGATGTCTGCTGGGTTGGTGACCATGAAAAAGTTAATCCAATTATGAAGCAAAGGACTAGAAAGCTCATTTGGCTGCAGATCTAAAAGCAGCTTCTGCAAATAGCTTCATCATTAATAAAGTTCACATTTTTATCTCCATCTGCCTGATTCCTACATCAGCTGTGTTGCTACTGACATGGTGGCCATTGAGAATTAACATAAATAACCATACTACTATATTTGATCATGTACAAATGTTTTACATCTGACCCCCAGACAAAAAAATAGCCTCAATTCAGTGTTTGTGGATGTGGGTGGTTGAATTACTCTTTCCCAGCAAATTTCAAGCTAGGAATGTGACATCATGGAATACATCAGCATAGAAAAAAGCAGTAATTCACCAGTGTGTAGTGCCTCTGCATACAGATGCAATATGTGAAAGTAGTTTCAAGAATGTAGGTAAGTTCTAATGTAGTAATCACTGATGATTTCTAGTATCAATTAACTTCAAATTTACTATAATTTATTTATTATTTATCATTTTATGTTTTAGTAATAGCTTGGTTTAACAAGAAGTTTTCACAATTTCTGAAGCTTTACTAATTAGCTTCCACGAGTCAGTAAACTTGTATATACCACTGAATGAATTTGTATATATGTACATATACAACATATGGATGTATATATGTCTATTAGAGTTACTATTATTTCTGAAATTTTGCTTAACTCTGCATTTGCATGTAATATTCATAATAAGTTATTGGACTATTAATAATAATGGTTTGTATCTACATTGGAATTTACTTAATACCGGTGAAAGTCTCATTATTAATGCCATGTGTACACAAGATAGGTAGAATTTGTTTCCTACATGAGCAAAATAGAATGGCTTTCTGTACTTACCTCTTGGGTTGGTATGTTCCTAGTGTTGAGAGTTTACTTTTAATAACTTCTTAGGAGAATTTCACACATTAACTCCATGAGTATGAGGTTTCAGGTTTGAAGAGGAATACAATTATAAGCACAGGGTTGCAGTGCTTAAAATGTTGATTTTTTAAAAAGTTTTATGAATTAACATTTTAATTTTTTGTGAGCATGGACTGTTAATTTTGTTATTTTTGTATGTTCAACTTTCATTTTTTGTTTTCAAAGTTTCCTGAAGTTAGCTACCAAGAAAGAGGAATTCTTACTTCTTCGGCAAAGGAAGTAATTCTCTAATCAATTATTTAGTGTTATTTACTTAGAGTGAGATTCACTTTCCTTATATGCAAAACATTTTGATAGACATCCTGTTATCCCTCTTTCACATTTTAGAGAATCAATGAGATGACAATCACAAAGCAGCTTGAATAATTTTTGGTAAAACTGAGATCTCCCTGTTGGATCATTGCTACTTTTACTTTACTCTTACAAGTGTCAAATTTGCAGTTTATATGTTAGAGCACGGTTATGTTTCAGGAAAGAGCTTCCTGAGGAGAGGAATTAAGAAGTTTTCATGTGAAGCAACACTTAGGCATTGTATCTAAGGGGAACCAAATGTCAGAAGAATGAGGGTAATGCACGTCAGTCATAATGGGAGAAGATAAATGGCAAAACAATAAATAAATTCATTTTTATTTAGCATTTAGCATCCAAAAATGTGTGAGTGGCTCAAGAGGCCAACTGTGTCTGGTGCCTAAGGGGTGAACAGTGGCACCAGAGTTCTAGAGCACAAATTATAGTGTTGGCTCTGCCACTGCAAGTCATTACAGAAAAAGGAACCATTTATGTCTATTAGTGTAGACACTGACACCTAAGACTACTAGGGAACATTTGTAGAAAATAGACACAAATATAAAACAGGAAATATCCAAGTTTTTATGAATGATGGATTTATCATTTTTCCGTCAGATTTTGGAAGATGATGTTCCACACCATACTCTCAATTCCATGACTAGTCATACGACTTCTGGGCTAATATTTAAAGCTGTAAAAATATACAATTGAATTCATTTGTTACTGCTGCTCCTCTCAAGATCTTAGATCAAAGCATGTGAATAATACACACATACTTCAGCTATGCTTGGTATCTGTTTTATACAGTAATACTATTGGAGTGAGCATTGTTTATAACAGGAGAAAAATATACTTAATATTTATTCATGTTGTTTAAATGAACTATCACTCTATAAATAATTGATTTTATGAAATGGAAAACATTATGAATGAATTAAGTATATGATGAGGGAATGTATTTACGATCCTGGCACCTGGCCACATCAGCAATGCATGACCTTCAAAGCTGCCAGCCTGGTCATCCCTGCGGACAGTTGCTAAGGATTATTTTGTCCCTGACGCAGTTTCAATCCAATTTAAGACCTGTGAAATAAAATAAAGGGTTTTCATTAAAGAAAATCATAAGGAAGCCTTTACTAATTGAGGGACTTTAATTGCTCTGTCTATATGAAGAACATGATGGTTTATCTGCCTTTTAGAGGAAACTAATCACGGAAAACTTCACATGTCCACACACACAAAAGACAACTGTAAAGTTCATGGTTGGATTAGTATGCTGATCTCTTTAGGGGCCTTTGTTTAGTGAGAAACAAATGACCTTCCGTAGTAGTTCTAGTCTTCCTCTGCCTGAATTATTATGAAATTTAGTAACTTGTACAGAAATATATTCTTAATATTGACTTGAGATATCAGATGTCACTATATCTCATATTTATGGATACAGGTGTAATAAATTTTCTGTAGACAATTGCTTAAGTTTCACATGAAAGCAGACATGAACAGTAGAACTAGGTAAGGTAAAAACTCATAATTCTGCAGAAAAAAGTTAAGGTTTAGTGGCTGGAGCAGTGGCTTGGAGGTTAAGATGCTTGCCCAGCATGCGCAAGTATGCAAGTTCAAACCCCAGCACCACGTACACAATGAAGTCTTGGAGCCAATGAAAGCTGCATGAAAAACTACATTTAAAAAAAAATTGTTTCTCTCTCTCTCTCTGTCCCTCTCTCTTTTAAAAAAATAAGGTTTAAATTATGGAAACATAGGTAAATGTGATAAATAAAATTAAGTATTGAGTTCAAATATCAACTAAGTACACTATCACATCAAATATTTGAGATTTTTTTTTCATAAGAATGTTGGAACTCCATGC
Source organism: Aplodontia rufa (assembly GCA_004027875.1). Classification (NCBI taxonomy): domain Eukaryota; kingdom Metazoa; phylum Chordata; class Mammalia; order Rodentia; family Aplodontiidae; genus Aplodontia; species Aplodontia rufa. Next base: position 33,107 of record PVKS010012517.1, read on the forward strand.
CCTTAGTGATATTGAAATGCATAGAACTGATATTTTAGCTAGTCACCATGCTATGCAATTGATATAAAAATATCAGACTTTTCCTCCTGATTTTGTACACTTTATCATCTCTTCATTTTTTCCATCCCATAACCTCCATTTAGTAAACTATTAAATGATTGAATTACTTTTCATAATTTTATTGGAATTGTATTGTTTCTCTTAGTTGGTGTTTCTAAAATTTACCATATATCAGAAATTATGTATAGCATGTACATAAGGCTGGGTATGATGGTGCCATTCTGTATCCCAGTAGCCCAATAGACTGGTGGATTGCAAATTCAGAGCCGGCTTCAGCAACTTAGTGAGACCCTAAGCAACTTAGTGAATCCTGTCTCAAAATAAAAAAAAAAGAAAGGGGCTGGGGATATGTCTGTGATTAATCATCTAGGTTCTATGGTTCAATCACCAGTACCAAAAATAAATAAATAAATAAAATTAAATTAAAAAAAGAAAAGAAAAGAAAGGAAAAGAAAGAAAATCCCTATGGAGAGTTTATTCTAATACACTCACTGAAATTTCTTATCTGGGTTATGTCCCAAGAATGTACATTTCTCATATGTTTTCAGAATATACTGATGCTACACATCTCAACACCAAGTGGACTAAGTTATTGTTTGAACTCTAACCAGTTTCACCCTTTCAATCTGTTTGGTACTTGGCCATATCCCATCCTTGCAGAAAAATCTTTATCAGCCTTGGAGACATTGGCATTATGAGGAATCATAAAAGTTTAAATTTAGAATAAACTTAGAAAATTATCCAATGCATTGTAATATTTGATCAAAATGTAAATTAAAAAATTGTACCCTGCCATTACTATTAATTACAAGTATTACAATTTATTTTGAATAATGGAAAAAGTGAACATAAATTATTTAGCTAAACCTCTTTTTTCAAATAGCCCTATAATATGTTTTCTAAGAATTCCTTTTGTTTAGTCTGCTTGTACCACATCATTTTGCACCTTATGGGCACCTTAACCATGTTTACTATTTTAATTTTGTGTACATATCTGACATATGTGCTTACTCAAGTTGATCTTCCTGAAATTTTAAATCAGAAGAAAGTTTAGTAGAGTTGTCCTTATGTCAGTGCTGCCCTATCATAATAACTGAAGTTTTGGAGTAATTTTTGTATTGGGATATATGAGTATTCCAATTGTACTTTTTTTCAAGATTGGTTAGATATTATGGTTGCATACATTTCCAAATGAATTGTAATGTAAGTTCATCCATGTCTGCAAAGAAAATAGTTGGGAATGATTATGTTGAATTGGTAGATTAAAGACTACAGCTATCTTAAAAATATCTTCCAATCAGAAATTATAATTTCCTTCCATTTATAAATATTTATCTCAATTTTTCTAACACTCTGTTGTTGTTTTCAGAATTCTTCATCCATTTGACTTGTAGTAACAATATACCAGAAACCAGATAGCTTCAGTACAACAGAAATTTCTCCCATACATGGAGAACGGGGGGAGAAGAGCAAGTCAGGTTGGTATCTGACTTAGCCTATGCATAGTGCCTTCTTCCTGTGATCTCACTTGGTAGGAAGAGCTACCTAGTTTCCATGGTGTCTTTCATAAGGGCACCAATCCTATCATTAGGTTTTTCCCTCATGGCCTTGTCATCTCCCAGAAGACCTCATACTCTAATACCATCACCATGGGCACCCACATAGAATTTCAAGATATGAATTTTGTCAGAGGAAAAACAATCAGAATATAGCTCAGAGAAAATATTATATTTATTTTGTTTGTTTCTGAATATGTTATTCTTTTTTATGTTATTATAGATAAATTATTTTCTTAACTCCATTTTCAGATTGTTCATTGCTTTTATATAAATGAGTTTTGTATTTTAGTCATGTATTCTGCAAACTTCACAAACTCTTTTCTTTATTCTAGTTTATTATGCTTTTAGAGGACCATTCAGGATCATCCCTAGAGATCTTGCTACCTGCCAGTACATACATCTCTATTGCTTCCTTTCCATCTGGATGTATTTTTTTTTTAACTTTACTTTACTTTCTTGCCTGATTGTACTAGCTGGACTTTGCAGTACAATGCTGAACAGGAGCAGTGAGAACTGACGTTATTACTTGTTCTAGATCATAGGCAGTAAAGTCTATCCCCACTATGTTTTTGTTTTTTGTGTTCTTTCTTTCTTTCTTTTTCTTTCTTTCTATTTTTTTCAGGAAGAGGGGACAGTGAGAGAGAGAGAGAGAGAGAGAAGCAATTTTTATTTAGTTTTTTATGTTATTTTCATTCCTTTTCTATTCTGAGTTTGTTTTCTAGTCATGAAGAGGTGTTCAGTTTTGTTGGTTGATTTTTCTGTAGTTTTGAGATATTCATGTGGGTTTGCTTTATTCTATTGATATGGCATGTTACAATTATTGATTTTCCAATTTTAAACCAATATGGCATTGCTTGGCAATATATTTGATCACATAGTTTAGTGTTTTGATATACTGTTGGAGTTGGATTTCTAGTGTTTTCTTTAGTATATTTACTTCTATGTTCCTAAGAGATGGTGTGCACAGTTCTTTTTTCTTCTTTTGATGGTTTTGCTTTTGGTAATGGAATAACGCTGTCCTCATCACATTGTTAGCAATTGATCACTGCTCTTTAAACTTTCAGAAAAACTTGTGAATGGTTGTTAATAGTCATTTAAATGGCAGTAGAATTCACTAGTGGAGTTTTCTGGATCTACATGGGTACATTTTTAATTTCTACTTCAATCTTTTATTGCAAGAATACACATAATTTTAATTTCTTATTCAGTAATTGTTGGTATTATGTGTCTTTGTACTCGTTTTCCAATCCATCTAATTTATTTAATTTGTTGTTATATATATATTGTCTTCCAATGATTTTTATTTCTGTAGTACTGGTTGTGATGTGCATTCTCTTGCTCTTAATTTTATTAATTTTAATTTCTGATTTTTTTAACTTGATCAGTCTAGGTAAAGACTTTTTAATATTTTTTGTTCCACCAAAGAATCAAAATTTAATTGTGTTGACTATCTGTATTTTTTTTCCTATTCTCTATTTTATTTAATTTCACCAGAATTTGTATTGTTTTTTTCTGTTTCTTTGATACATTGAAAGTGTGCTGAAATGTGCCACTATTGATTAAATTCCACAAAATTGTTAATTTTTAAAATTTCTTTCTATTTTTGATTTCTAATTTAAGTTTATTATAGCTGGAAGTCTCACACACTATATTATTTTAATATTTTTGAATGTATTAAGTCTTGTTTTCTGATCTGTCCTGGAGAAGGTTCCAAGTGAAAATGAGAAGAACGCTCATTCCACTATTTTCGGGTGGAACATCCTTTCTCTTGCTCTAGCTGTTTTATAGAGGTGCTGTTTACTTGATGCTCTTCCTCCTAATTATCAGTTTGAAAAGGGAAATATGAAAGTTTCCAACTCATATTGTTGAATTGCTTATTTTTCCCTTCAATTCTGTCAGTTTTGCTTCATGTGTTTTTGTGAACTCTTGCTGAGGTGTTTATGTGTTTCATAATTCCTATATCTTTATGATGGAATGGGCTTTTTAAAATTATGAAGTGTCCCTCTCTCAAATGCTTATTTCATGTTAAATCACTCTCTCAAATGTTTATTTCATGTGTTATATCTTGGCTTATAATTAAAAAGCTCATATTCATACACAATTGCTGATTTTTCAAATTCTAATCTGATTCTTTCACCCAGTATGGTAAGGATTATTAGATGTATGTAGAAAATCAGTTTATAACATGTTAATTTTATATGTTTCACATGTTTAAATAAGATACATAAAAGTAAACATCAAATGAACAATGCGGTAAATGATGGCATAGAAAATACTTAAGCATGCTTAAGCAATAAAATATAAGTGCAGTTAATTCTGGATCAGAGAATAATTTGTTTGAAGCACTGTTTATGAGAATATATTAGAACTGACCCAGAAATGTAAAGAATAAGACTTAACAGCTAATCTATGAGAAGGAGTGAGTTAGGGTTTTTGGGAGAGCATGCTGCATGCAATGGCATAAAAGTAAAAATTTCTTACACATGATTGGTGAACCAGAAGAAAAACTTGACCAATGTCAAGTACTGATGTAGAAAAAATGAGATATAAACAAAGACTTGATGAAGTCTTTAGAAAATTGATTCACTTCCACTTATGTTTCTTACCTTGACATATGTGCCTGGCATTGTGAATTTGTCAGGTGAGAAAGCAATTGCTGACATCCAACAGAGAGGTACTAGGAATATAGACTTCATGGATGATGTATCTCATGTTTAAAATAAACTAACATATTTTTGAATTAGAAGTGTTTTTGTAGTCAATGTATGTTACAGGGAATAAACAGTCATTTTAAATTCAAGCTAATATACTTGTATAGGCAGTAAATGAGAGAATGGGATAAACTATACGTCTAGTTGTTGAACTAGAGAGATGCTAAGAAATTGAAAGTTATTGATGAAGACAGAATATTAATTCTTCTTTCATTTTATCAGTGAATACTTCCAGCTTTTTTGAAAGCATGCACATGAACTATTATTTTTTAAAAAATAAAATTAAAAATAATGGAAAGAAATGAAAAGATGAGAAAATGAGTGATATTATAAACAGAGATAAGAATGAAAACTACAAGATCTGTTCGAAGGACTGTGTTGCTATACCATGGGAGAGAAATTAGTGGAAGAAGCATATCAGTGGTGTACAATGGTACTTTACAGCATTTGTTTCTGTAACACATGTTGCTTATGCTAAGTTCTAACCTTTTCTACTTCCCCCATGGTGAATTTATAGGATGTTGGTTGTTCTGAAGAGCCTGAGGGTAATTTTATTTTGTGAGAAAATATAATTATGTATTAGTTAGCAGATCAAAATCATTTTTAACCATTTGTGTAAAAATATTCACCCCATATTGATAATTAAGTGCATTTATTTTAAATTTTAAAATACGTAATTAACAACAAAGTTAAAATTGATTGAAAAAACATACAAAGAACCAAAATAAAAACAACTTTTTTATTTCAAAATTTTCATCATAACCTTTGAGCTTCAAAATTAAACAGCTACTTTGTTTTGTTAAAGTTGAATCAATGAATCAGAATATGTGTAGACATTCATAGAGATACCACTTATTGCATACTTCCATGTGAGATAATAAATTCTAACTTCTTAGTTCATTAGCTAATTCTTCCATATATTTACCTATGCTCTTCCTCTGCAGTATTAGACAACAGGGATTCAGCAACAGGGTCTCTCTGCAATCACAGAGTTTGACTTTATCACAGAATACAGTTCAGAATTAAGTAAGTATATGAACAGGAAAATATCAAGAAGATAATACAGAATCTGATATGTCTTTTACTAAGATTTGAAAGAGAAATTTTAACAAGGGAGGTGAAATTTGAGAATGATTTGTGAAATATAAAGAAGTCACCAGCTTGATGACCTAGAGCAGACACTTCCTGGCAGAGAGAACAGTAAGAGAAATATTTGGTTAAAAAGTAAAAAACAAAACAAAACAAAAAAAAAAAAAAACCTGGAAAGACCACCATGGCTACAGTGGAGCTGTCACACACAGGCAAAAGTGGAAAGACATGGAGCAGACACTTGAGCAGTTTGTGCCAGGGTGTCTTAGGCCTTACTTGAAGCTTTTCCCTGGGTTTCCTAAATTTTAATTTTTAGTAGATGAGTGTTGTTTGGGCTGAATGTTCTTTCTCTCCAGAACTTCTATATTGAAACCTCAATCCCCTATGTGGTAGTATTTGGAGGTTGGACCTTTAGCATGAAATGGGGTTTAGAAGAGGTCATGAATTTAGGGCTCTCTTAAAGTGATTAGTGGACTTATAGGGAGAGAAAGCAGAATTCATTGTTTTTTCCACTTGACAGTACAGCAAGAAGGCAACCATCTGTAATCCAAAAAGAGGTCTGTCACAAGAAACAGTCTTCTGGTTTCTTGAGTTGTGAAGAATCAAACTCTGATGTTGAAGATAGCCAGTCTGTTTTAGTAGCCTGAAGTGACTCACACAAGTAAACTTGAGAGAACTCCAGGGATTTCCCATGTCTGTGCTTCAAATGAGTAGGGGATCCATGGTTCTCACTCTAAGCTTGCCTACACACACAATGGAAATATTGTCTGCTTAAGCACTCCTAAAATGTTAAAAATATATTTCTAGGTCTAAATTGTTCTGACTAAAATGATGTCAACAGGAAGACTCTCTTTCATTAGTTGTGTTCCAGGAATAATATCTATTATTTTATGGGTATTTTAAATTGTGTTCAGGATCAATCTTATGCATAGATACCTCACCAAATGCAAGTCTAAAGGAAATGTTTTCATGATCAAATGTTTTTATCTAGACTTCTGCTCTAAATTCCACCATTAAAAAAACAATGTCAATTAAGCAGTATACAAAGAAAATGCCCAACAATGAATCATCAACCACAGTGAACAGAACGAGGGCATGGAAGATTTTGTGACTGAAAAGATAAGTAAGTTTATCTCTGATTTCTATATAATCGTAATATAATTGAAGAAAGCCACATAAAAAGCAATAGTACATTGTAAAAGTAAAACATGTTAAAGAGATATTCAAGAGGGAGGACACACCTGGAGCTGAATGGTTATTGAACACTTTACAAATGAGTTAAGACAGGAGCTGACTCTACAATATTAGCTACAGAGAAGAAAAAGAAGGAAATGAGGAGTGAATGAAATGTAAAGATAGTAGAATATAGACAATTTCAATGCAATGTATGCCTTTTAAGAGAAAGGAAGAGTTGAGTTTAGAAATGAGCTATGAAGAGAAGAAATGAGAGAGGAGAGAGGCAAGATAAGAGGAAACCACGTAGAACTGAATATTCTCTTAGGGTAAATAGCACCAAGGGGGCTTTAAATATATTGTTTTAGTCAGCTTTTCCAATGCTGTGACCCAAGGACCTGACAAGAACAATTTTAAGAGGAAAAGTTAATTTGGGAGCTCACAGTTTCAAAGGTCTTAATCCATAGAAGTTCAGCTCCATTCCTTGGGGCTTGAGATGAGGATGAACATCATGGCAGAAGAGTGTGGCAGAGGGAAGTGGTTCAATGCATGGCTCCAAGAAGCAGAGAGAGAAACTCCATGCCAGATATAAAATATATACCCAAAAGGTACACCCCCAAATACATGCCTCCTCCAGTCACATCTTACCAGCCTACAGTTAGTTACCAGTTAATCCCTATCAGAGGATTAACTCACTGATTGAGTTAAGGCCCCCATAGCCCAATCATTTCACCTCAGCCTTCCTGGATTGTCTCACACAAGAGTTTTGAAGACACCTTTCATCCGAACCATCACATTCCACCCCAGCCACAATCTCACAATACAAAATATATTTAGCACATTTTCAAGGTACCACATAGTCTTAATGGTTCTAAGATGTCCCAAAAACTCAAGTCTCCAAGGTCTCCTCTGAGATGCAAGGCAGGCTCTGTGTGAGCTTCTGTAAAGAAATCACAAGCTGTCTACAAGTATCCAATATATAAAAGTACAGGCCAAATATTTCCACTGAGGAAAGTAAGAGCATAAAAAGAAAGGATGGAACCAAAGCAAGTCTGAAAGGCAGCTGGGCAAACGCATTTTGTAGCTCCATGTCTGGCATCTGGAACACATGGCATCATGGTTTTCTCTACACAAAGCTTATGTCGCTCCACCACTATGGCCTTGTTGGTTGTAGTCCACATGGCCTCTCTCTCAGCTTGTCTGTGCTCAACTCCTGCAGCTTTCTTCTGAGGTTGCTCCTTGATAACTGGCATTTCTCAATCTCTGGGATCTCCACTGCATCTTTGGCTGCCTCCATACATCTCCACCAGTCACCCCATCATTGGCTGCACACAGAGACTCTGACCCTGGGGCTCTTTGCCTGGCTTCCCAACCCTTTCTTTGAAATGTCTGTAGAAGCCTCCTTGACCCCCTAAGTCCAGTACCCTGCAGAATCAGCAGCATGTGTGTGACCCCAAAGCCTGCAGTCCTCTTGAGCAGTTGCCAAAACTCTACAGACCCTGACTGCAGCAGCCTTGTGAGTGTCTGGCTGGCTGACCACATTTAAAAACCTTCCTAGGCCTCCTTGTGCAAGCACATGCCCCACTGGTGTCTTCTCAATTTTTACTCCCTTGAATTTGGGTTGGGTGTAATCTTGCCAATTCTTGAGATTTCCTCCAGTCATCTTTCTTAATTGCCTCTAGGCAGTCCATAGCATTTATTTAGTGGTGGTAATGTCTTTAAAAACTGCAATATCTTTAGCCCCGGTTTTACTCCCTTGGAACGTTCAAGTCCAAATTTTTCAAAACTTTCTGCTCTTAAATATCCTAATATATTTGGCTAAAAGTCACCAGCAATACCCATATCACAGCCTGAATGCTATGCTCTCTAGAAATTTCTTTCACTAGTTTAAGAAGTTCAGTTCCTTTAAAATCAGCCTCACAGGGGCTAGAAGGGTAGCTCTGTGATTACGGCGCTTACCTGGCAGGTGCGAGGACATCATATACAGGAAAGTGTCAAAGCAACAAAACCTACATGAAAAACTAGATGAAACTGATTCCTTCTCTCTCTCTCTCTCTCTCTCTCTCTGTCTCTCCCTCTTAAAAAAAAATCTTCACAGAACATCTACTGATAGGGGGAAAAGGCAAAAATGTAGACAACTCCATGGCTAGAATGTAACATGAATGGCCTCTAATCTATTTTCCAGTAGGCTCCTCTTGAGCCTCTGAAACCTCTTGAGACCTGTCTTTACTTAACATAGTCCTATAGGTATTGTGGTCTTCTGAGACCCCACCAGATCTTCCCATTAAGTTCTACTTACAACAATCTAATGCTTTTCTACCCTGCATCACTAAACTTTCCAGAATCCCTCCCATAAATTCCAATAAGCTTCAGAAGCTTCTAAAATACAAGTTCAGATTAATTACAACAACAGCCCAACTCCTGGTACCAATTTCTGTTTTAATCAACTTTATTCATTACTGTAACTTAAAGACCCAACATGAACAATTTTAGAAGGAAAAGTTTATTTGTGGGCTCCTGGTTTCAGAGTCTTAGTCCCTAGGAGGCCAGCACCATTCTTTGGTGTTTGAGGTGAGGCTAAACATCATGGCAGAAGAGGGGCAAAGGAAGTGTTTCTACCCATGGCTATGGGAAACAAGGAAAGAAACTCCACAATGGTTACAAAATAGGTACCCAAAGTCACACCACACAATTACTCACCTCCTCCGGCCATATCTTATCAACCTATGGTTACTAGTTAGTCCCTCTCAGGGGATTAACTCACTGATTGAGTTAAGGCTCCTATAACCCAATCATTTTACCTCAGTCTTTGTGGATTGTCTCACACAAGCTTTTGAGGGATACCATTCATCTAAACTATAACTAATACAGTAAACGTGGATGGCATGTTAAAGTAATAATTGAATAACATTATACCAGTGTTAGAATCAAATATGTAAGCTTTTAAAATTTTAATATGGATGAAATATTTTACTTTAAAAATATCCATCTCAGGTGATGCCAGAGTACTATAATCACTGGACATGCAGATGATTTTTTTTTTAAACAAGAGATACAGGAAGGAGAGGGAGATGGGGGAAGAGATAATTTATTTTTTCATCAGGTCTTCGTTTCTCCAACACTTAGCACTTAGTTGTGTATGTGATGCTGGGATTTAAACCTTGCACATTTCAGGCAAGCACTCCAACTGCTGAACTGTTCCAGCTGCCAGATACATTTTTTTTCAGAGTGCAAATCAAATAATATTTTTATGATAGATTTCATGTTGGAATTAGCTAATTTAGTTTTTAATTACATAAATGGCTTGTATTAGAGCTCTGAAACATATGCATTTGTATATATATATATGCATATGTATGTAAGCATATTTGTTTATTTATGTACCTTTCTATGTTGGAGGGAACACAATAAATATATTTTTCAGATTATTATAATAGAATATTTGAGTCCACTGAACTTCATAATTCTGCAAATGATCCTAAAGCATTTAGAATATCAAGTCTTCTAATAGATGATTATTCTAAGGTGTTATTGAGTCACTCAGAGAAAAATTTAGAACAATTAAAGGATTTTAAAAACATTAGCTAAAAGACCATATATTTTCCCTGGAAAAAAAGTAATTGCTATGTTGATCTCCTTTTATTTGAGTTAGTCCTTATTGTACTTACTGTTACAAACTAGGTTCTTGGGACAGATCGGCATCTATTGTAAAAATCTTGGGAGTACCAATGATAACAATGTAATTACTGTGTGCCAACTGCCTGGTTATTATATATCATTTACATTCATGTTTTTAATTAAAAAGCTCACTGAAGATTCTGGCATTATCTTCATAATGTGAATGAAAACAAGAGCTAATTGTGATAAAATAATTCAGATAGGCTTTAAAGAGTACATTAGTAACTACATCTGTATCTAAGTACTTTTGAAAAATACAACCTCAAAAACTAAGTCTAGTGCAATAGTTTTTAGATTAGAGAGGAGACGTTTCTGTACTCACTCTCCTTTTTCTGTTTGTGGATGAGAGAATCTGGTGTTTATTATTAAATGGAAGTACTTCTACATATCATTCCTGAAAATAATATAAACCTCAAGCAGTAAAGAATTAGGTTGTAACCAAAAGTTGTGCTTGCAGATCCAGTCCACATGATACAGAATGACATTACTGTGATTTCTAGTCCCTCGCGAGGGACTAGATCTTCAAAGATCTGAGAGATCTTTGAAGAAATGCCACATCTTGTATTTTCAGTTTGAAGATCAAGGTATTAAGTTAATAAACCTTCTATCCTTCTGTTTCAGTCACTTTTTTGCTACCATGACCAAAAAATACTGCAACAATAATTTTAGAGGATGAAAAGTTTATTTGACCCTCTTGGTTTCAGAGGTCTCAGGCCATAGAAGGCCAACTCCATTGCACTGGGCCAGAGGTGAAGAAGAAAATCAGGTCAGAAGTGTCTAGCAGAGGAAAGCAGCTCAGGACTTTACAACAGGAAGCAGAAAGTGATTTAGCTCCTCATCAAGGACAAAAAATATACCCCAAAGGCAAGCCCCCAATAAATTACCTCCTCTAGCCAAACTCTACCTGCCTGAAGTTACCACTCAGTTAATCCCTATCATGGATTAATGCACTGATTAGGTTAAAACATTTACAACCCAATGATTTCACCTCCAAACTTCCTTGCATTATCTTACACATGAATTTTTGGGGGACACGTACTATGCAAACCATAACACCTTATTTCAAAAATTACTCAATATATAAAATTATAACCAGAAATAGCATATATTCTCTTTCCGGGAAATCAAGAAGATCACAAACTTTCTAAGTTGATAAATAGGTGGAAGTTTAGATGAACGGGCTCACTGTACTATGGAGAGAAATAAAGATTCCCATGGTAAAGAGCAAAGCAAAAATGCCAGCAACCTCTTTGAAAGGTTCAAAAAAGTGCATTTCTGGAGAGCAGTTGAGGTCAGAAGCCTAAAATGTAGCTGCGGTATGCTAGGGGTCCAGTGCAAGCATCTGTAAATTTTACAGATGCTCTGAGGAATGATGTAGTGGATAAAAATATCAGCACATACACACAAATCCACATTTGCAAGCCATAGTCTATTATGACTAAAGGAAATGTGAAGAAACTCTTTCCTTATCAGAAAAAACAAAAACAAAAAAAAAAAACACTTGCATACACTTCTTGAGGGGGCCAGGAAGAACAAATAAAGTAAGAATAAGGTGTGCCATCATAAACCCAGATTCAGTATTATCATTTTTTCCAGAATTACATCTTTCAAATAATTTTTCCAAGTTAAATAAAAACTAAAAAAATCAATAATAAAAATAATATTATTTCTGTATGTATATACATATATACTTACATATAAAAAGAGAAAAAATATTGTAGTTAACACACTCAAGGAAAATGCCTCTGTAAAGCAAATGAAAACAGTGAACACATTTAGCATTGTGAATTTTGAAAATTAACAGAGTCTTAAAGAAAATATGCAGTCTTAAGTATGCACGCATGAAACAAGAAGAAAACTGCCTTTCGAGAAACACAGTCCTGTGGTTCCTGAGAACTGTTCTATGATTTCTAAGAGATAGGAATAGAGGGAGGGCATGGGTCAAAATGGCAGCATTAGAAAACATTTTTTTTAAATGAAGATAACTTTTAAATCTGTTCCTAATTTTATTGGTGGCTATATGAATCTGTATATGTGTTGAAACTCATAGACCCTAAACCAAAAAAAATTGAACATTAATTTACAACTTTAAAAATGAATAACAAATGAAAATATGCAAGTTTTAGAAATCGGAACACATACGTATCCATTCATTCTAGTTTTCAAAGGATCGTTTAGATTTTGTTTTTATGTTAAACTAATTATTCTTTGAGTTTATGTATTCACTACTGAGTACAATATCATTTTACCCTCCTTTGGTAAATGGAATTGAAATTAAATTTAAAATATCTATAACATATTCTAGGTGGCTGAGCTATGCTATATTTGAGTGACTTCTTAGCTAATAGTGTTTTTACACTGGCTAAACAGTTCATTGCATCTGAAATGCTCATGCCATCCTCCAGCACTGAAAATCTAGTATGTTCCTGTTTGGATGGAAAAGTAAATATTGAAAATGACTGACAGTGACGCAGCAAAAATTCTGGAATAGCCAGCCATTTAAAACCTTTAACTAAATATAGCTTTAAATCTTTATGAGACTACCCATTTCTATTTTGAAAGCCATTGTAATCTGTTTTAACTCTAGGGCTTCTTCACTCAACAAATATTCCATGAACACAGTTTGGCTATGACATGTATGAACTCATCCTGCTTTTATTTCTCCATCTCTTTCATTGCTTTCTGACCATCAATAATGAAATCACTACATATGTACGAGATTTTTTTCATGATACACTGAAAATTGATCTAAATCCTTACTTTAATGTTTTGTGTGACTAAGTATTCCTAGAATTTATCTTCAATAACATTCCATTTTGCTAATATTTTTATAATAAGCTATACAATATCAATAATGTACCCAGCTGAATTTTTAGTATTTCATCTTTTTTTTAAATTAAGGATTTGAGTTGTTGTACAATCATAAATGCATATAAAATAACAGTATGATGTGCATTTGATCCTGAACTATAGTAGCACACATCATCCAAACCCCAGTATTTTATCTTTTGAAGTGATTAAATACTAAAAATTCCAAATTAAGTATTAAATACTAAAAAAATAGATATTTTGAATTTCAATATTGTAAATTCCTTTCAGAGGAATGAATTACAGACAATGATTATCTATCAATGAGTAGGTACTATATTTTGACCAATTTCTGGGCTGAACAAAAGCTTTTTAATTTAATGACGTCCCATTCATTAGTTCTAGACTTTCTTTCATTTTGGAAGTCTTGTTGAGAAAGTCATTGCCTACTCCCATATGCTGGAGTGTTGCTCCTACTTTTTTTTTTTATCAGTTGAATGGACTGGCTTGATACTTAGTTCCTTGATCAATTTTGATTTAATTTTTGTGCAACTTGAGAGTTAAGGATTTAATTTCAACTGCCTGCAAGTGGCCCTCCAGTTTATCCAGCACCATTTGTTAAATAAGCTCTTTATTTCATGTTACATTTTGAGACCCTTTGTCAAATATCATAGGTTTAAAGATTTGTGGGTTTGTCTCAAAGTCTTCTATTTTGTTCCATTGGTCTTCATTCCTATTTTGATACTAGTACCATGATGTATAGTTTTAGATCTGGTATTATGAAATCATCTGTTTCATCTTTCTTGCTTAATAATGCTTTGGCTAAAGCCAGCAGAAGACAGAAAATAATCAAGATCAGAGCTGAAATCAATGAAATTGAAAACAAAAAACAATAAAAAGAGTTAATGAAACAAAGAGCTGGTACTTTGAAAAAATAAACAAGGTAGATGGGCCCCTAGCGATTCTAACCAAAAGACGGAGAGAAATGAAGCAAATCAATACAATCTCCAATGAAAAGGGAGTGATCACCACCGACCCCATGGAAATCCAACAAATTATAAGATCATATTTTGAAAACATATACTCCTCCAAATTTGATAACTTGGAAGAAATGGATAAATTTCTTGACACATACAACATCCCTAAAGTGAATCAGGAGGATATTGAATTCCTAAATAGCCCAATCACAGTCATTGAAATCCAAATTGCAATTAAAAGTCCACCAAAGAAGAAAAGGCCAGGACCTGATGGCTTCTCCGCTGATTTTTACCACACTTTTGAGGAGGTACTAACACCTCTCCTTATTAAGTTATTTCAAGAAATTGAAAAGGAGGGAATGCTCCATCCACTTTGTATGAAGCAACCATGACTCTGATACCAAAACCCGACAAGGATATATCAAGAAAAGAAAACTACAGACCAATATCCCTGATGAACTTGGATGCAAAAATCCTTAATAAAGTACTAGCAAACTGTATTCAAAAACTTATAAAGAAAATAATCCATCATGATCAAGTAGGCTTCATCCCAGGAATGCAGGGGTGGTTCAACATACACAAAACAATGTAATTCACTACTTAAACAGAATCAAGGACAAAAATCATATGATCATCTCAATGGATGCAGAAAAGGCCTTTGATAAAATCCAGCACCCTTTTATGTTCAAAACTCTAGAGAAGATGGGGTTCAAAGGACCATTTCTGAACTTTGTAAGGGCTATATATGCTAAACCCTCAACTAGTATAATACTAAACGGAGAAAAGCTGAAAGCATTTCCACTAAAATTGGGAACAAGACAAGTCTGTCCATTCTCACCACTTTTATTCAATATTGTTCTTGAGACCCTAGCTGGAGCAATTAGGCAAGAGAAAGAAATCAAAGGGATAAGAATAGGAAGAGAGGAAGTCAAACTCTCTCTTTTTGCTGATGACATGATCCTGTATCTGGAAGATCCAAAAACTCCATCAGTAAACTGCTTGAACTTATAAACAGATTTAGCAAAGTGGCAGGCTACAAGATCAACACCCATAAATCAATAATTTCCTATACACTAATAATAATAGGACTGATGAAGAAGTCAGGAAATCACTCATTTTCAAAATATCTTCAAAAAAAATAAAATACTTACAAATTAACCTTACAAGGGAAATCAAAGATCTCTTCAGTGAAAATTATCGGTCATTAAAGAATGAAATCCAAGACTACCTAAGAAGATGGAAAGATGTCCCATGCTCTTGGTTAGGCAGAATTAATATAATAAAAATGGCTATTCTACCAAAAGCTTTATATAGATTTAATGCTATTCCTATGAAGATACCTACATCATTCTTTACAGACATAGAAAAAGGAATTCTCAAATTCATTTGGAACAACAAGAAACCAAGAATTGCCAAAACACTACTAAGAAAGAAATATGAAACAGGTGGTTTTGCCATACCAGTTTTAAAACTATACTATAGAGCCGTAGTAACAAAGACAGCATGGTACTGGTATCAAGATAGGAAAGAAGACCAATGGAATAGAATAGAAGACCCTGAAACAAACCCTCAAATCTTTAAACATCTGATTTTTGACAAAGGGGGACAAAATATTACATGGAGGAGAGACAGCCTCTTCAACAAATGGTGCTGGACAAACTGGTCAGCCACTTGCAGAAAATTGAAATTAGACCCATATCTTTCTCCTTGCATGAGAATCAAATCAAAATGGATCAAGGAGCTAGGAATTAAACCAGCTTCCTTGCAACTGATGGAAGACAAATTAGGTCCAACATTTCAGCATTTGGGAGTAGGCAAAGACTTTCTCAACATGTCTCCTAAAGTGAAGGAAGTAAAGTCAAAAATCAGTAAATGGAATGCCATAAAGCTAAAAAGCTTTTGTACTGCCAAGGAAACAATCAAAAGAGTCAAGAGTTTTCCTATGGAAATGGAGAGAATCATGGGCTGTGATTCCTCTTACAGGGGTCTCATATCTAGAATCTACAAAATCCTCAAAAATCTGAACTACAAAAACATAAACATCCCAATTAATAAATGGGCCAAAGAGCTAAGTAGAAACTTCTCACCAGAGGATACTGATCAAGCCAATGAATACATGAGAAAGTGCTCTAAATCATTAGTAATCAGAGAAATGCAAACGAAAACTACATTAAGATATCACCTAATGCCAGTCAAAATGGCAAAAATGAAGTAAATAAACAATAATAGATGCTGGAGGGGCTGCGGAGAGATAGGGACACTAACACACTGTTGGTGGAGCTGCAAACTGGTTCAGTCCCTCTGGAAAGCAGTGTGGAGAATCCTCAAAAAACTAGGGATGAGCCCACTATACAACCCTGCTATTCCACTCCTGGGTATCTTTCCAGGGGATTTAGAATCAGCACATTATAGTGACACAGCAGTATCTATGTTCATAGCAGCTCAATTTACTATTGCTAGACTATGGAAACAATCCAGATGTCCCTCACTGGAAGAATGGATCCAAAAATTGTGGTACATTTATACCATGGAATTTTACACAGCAATTAGAAACAATAATATTGCAGCCTTTGAAGGTAAATGGATGGCTATGGGAGAAATTATGCTTAGTAAAATCAGCTTAACTCAGAGAACCAGGGTTCGAATGTCTCCACTCATCTGTGGAGGCTAGAACCAGACCTTGGCCATTGAGAAAGGTGGTCTATTATCATGTGTTGAATCCAGATAGGGTGTAATGTTGTACAACCTAATACTTTTTTGGAAATGTTGTGGGTAAGGGAGGGGAGGGATACGGGTGGGTAATTGGGGGGCACTCCTGGGGGTAAATCTAGTATCCAGAAACTATACACATTTTATATTATGTTGTTGAAGACTTATATGGTTGTTCAAATTTAAAAAAAAAATAAAAAAATAAAAAAAATAATGCTTTGGCTAATCTGGGTTTCTTATTGTTCCAAATGAATTTGAGAACTGCTTTTTCTATATCTGTAAAAATGACTAATGTTCAAAACTTACAAAGATCTCAAAACATTTAGCATCAAAAACACAAACAATCCAATCAATAAATTGGCCAGAGAGCTAAACAGAAATTTTTCAACAGAGGAAATCGAGCAAGCCAATGAATTCATGAAAGGTGTTCTAAATCAGTAGTAATCAGAGAAATGCAAATCAAAATTACATTAAGATTTCACCTCACTCCAGTGAGATTGACAAAAATGAAGAATACAAAGAGTAACAGATGCTGGAGGGATTGTGGAGAGATAGTAACACTAGCACACTGTTGGTGGAACTGCAAACTAGTATAACCCCTCTGGAAAGCAGTGTGGAGACTCCTCAAAAAATTAGGGTTAGATCCACCATATGACCCAACTATCGCTCTTCTGAGTATTTTCCCAGAGTGGTTAGAATCAGCACATTACAATGACACAGCAAAATTCATGTTTGTAGCAGCTCAATTTACAATAGCTATATTATGGAATCAACCCAGAAGCCTTTCACTAGATGAATGGATTCAAAAGCTGTAATATAAGTATATATATATATACATATATATATATATATGTATGTATATACATATATATATATACATATATATATATGTATGTATGTATATACACACACACACATATATATGTATATATATGCATACACACACACATACACAATGGAGTTCTACTCAGGTATGAGAAACAATAATGCTGCAGCCTTTGGAAGTAAATGGATGGCAATGGAGGAAATTATGCTGAACAACATGAGCCAACCACAGAGACTCAAGGGTCAAATGTTTTCCCTCTTTTTTGGAAGCTTGAGCAAAATCCGGCCTTGGGTTAAAGGTAGTCAAGATCTTGTACTATACGCACCAAAGGCATAGCAACACCTGATCTAGGGGAACCAGAAATATGGGGGAGACGGGTGAAAAGAGAGTGAGGGTGAGGGGAGAGGAACGGAAGTAAGGGAGGGATATAGAGAGATAATTAACCATGCAGCATAGCACATTCTTTAACCCCCCCTCACCAGAGAAGCCAAATTATACTTATGCAACCTTTTAATACTGAACATTTATAACTGTTCTAGGGGGGAAATACAGAAGAATCAAGAGACTGGGGTGTGGGCGATGTGGGCATGATTCTGGACTTGGATCAAATGCATATCAGATTGTTATTTTATTTGCATTTATGATTGTACAACAACTCAAGTCCTCAATAAAAATAAATATTTTAAATCCATACTTTCATATCAATTTGCAAAACTTCTGAATTTTTTCTTGATTATATTGCAAAAATAATCAGCATTATTATAGGCTCATAACAGTGTCATCATCTAGTATGTGTTGCTGTATATGTAGCAGAGGATTTATGAAAAGCTTTTCTCCAATTATAACTGCTGCTATTTCAAGTTCCTTATAGTGTTCTATCTTTTCTTTTTATATTACTGTAGAGATGTATACTTAAACATAAATACCTCAATTGTAGATATATATATCTCTTAAATATTATGAACCTCAGTTCCTCATGAGGGCCCTCAAATAAGAAATAAAAAATTCAACTCCCAAATACAATCTCTAGGTGCACCGGAGCCCCTAGAATTCAAACAAATAAAATACACTCTCTACTCAACATTTCTAATTAGATTGCAAATTAAACTTGCAAAACTTAACCAGTCCTAAACCATCTTTTTCCTGTTCCCTTCTCACTCACTCCACCTGTTCATCTCAATCAATTGCTCAAACCCTCTTGTCATTTTTGCTCTTCCTTCATCAGCCACATCAAATCTGCAGCACGTTCTTCCTGTTTTATTTTATGATACAAATTCAATTCTTTTTACAGTGCTCTCTCCTGTCACCTTGGAATCAGTCATTATTATCTCTAAGCAGTGGGCCCCTTACAATGCTTGCAAATCCCTCATTAGCAGATAACAACTAGACTTTCTGGTGGGTTGCTGTTCTTTCACTGCTTCCATATTTCTTCACTCCAGTATACTGAAAAATTGAAAATCTAAAAATGAAATTTTACAAAAATAAAATATTTGTAAAATGCTTCATAATTTAGGCTATTTGCTATTTAATCTAGCATTTTTCCCAATTCTTTGAAAAAGTTGTTACATATTTATTTCAATTGAAATATATAAGCAATTTGTGAGATAACACTCTATAATATAAACCCGAAGAAAAATATTTTAAATAAAAAAGATTTTAGTGAACTATTAAATATTGATATTATATTGATATATATGAAGCTTTTTCCAGTAATTTTATATTTGAATAATGTTAATCCTAAGTATTGAGATAGAATATGATTCTTTGAAATCATATTTGTCCATTTAATTATTTCATGGAATATAAATAGTGACTAAAAATTGAACTCTCCAAAATCAAAGGCAAACCTTGTTTTCCTGGCATGCTTCTTAGAACATGCAAACAGCTCAATAATTTTTATTGAGTAGAAGAATTAAAAATTTTCACATAGAAGCTTAGATTTATTTTCTTACATAGCAGTAATGTGATTTTATTTAAAATAATTCTGATTGCTTTTAAAGACCATTTGTCTTGATCCAGTGACCATTCCGTAGGCTCTTTTGCATTTTATTTTTATAGACACATTAATTCTGATTCTTAAGGATTAGGGTTCAAGTTATAATTTACTAGAATTAATCAATGAATAAAATAATAAATATAAAATCGCACAATGCTGCATTTGTGAGTTTCTTCTCTTTTTGATACTTTTGCCAAAAGAAATATATTCATCTGTATAAACTCTTTTTATCACTCTGGAGATGTTCAAAATGCTAAAAACTGGCTCCACATGGAGGGTTGTGAGAAAAAAAAAATGAGAACAACATTTACAGAGACCCACAATGACCTAATTGTTTTCTTTCATGTTTCTCCCATCAGTAGATAAAGATTGATTTTCTTTCTTTTTAATGAAAGTATGTATTTCCAATTTTTTTTCTTTATCCCAAATCTCATTCCACCTTCCTCCATAGCCAACCACTCACAACTGTTTAAGATTAGAATGGATTCATGGACCCATCTATATCCTTGAAAAGTTTTCCTTGGTGTTGTTTTGTATAATACCAACTTCAAATTAGTATTCCATAAGAAATATCACTGCATTTTTATATTATTACCATTATTAATACATATCTATTTTTCTTTCAATTAACCAGTACACATGTATGCAATTATACATGTATAGGCAATATAGGCATACATACATATATATATATATATATATATATATATATGTACACAGGTATATAAACAGGTATGTATACAGGTATGTATAAAGGTGTATATGTGCATACACACACACACACACACACACACACACACA
>PVKS010012518.1:0-53487 GCA_004027875.1 Aplodontia rufa
AAAAAAATCACAAAATGGTGGTGACTAATTCTTCACAGTTTTGAAGGTTAGAATTCTGAAATCAAACTATTAGCAGGGCCATGCTCCTTCTGAAAGCTCTAGGAGAGAGTCTTCCTTGCCTCTTCCAGATCTGATGGCCTCCAGTGTTCCTTGACTTGTGGCAGCATAACTCCATGTTCTGCCATGAACTTTCCATGTCCTATTCTCTGTATGTCACTGTAGTTCTGCATGTTTACAAGGCCTCCTTAACTCTGCATTGCTGTGTATCTCCAGGGTCACATTGACCTCCTTCACTTTGCATGTTGGTCTATACCTATATGTTCAAATGACCTTCTTATAAGGATACAAATCATTGGATATAGGGCCTACCCAAACCTAGTATGACCTCATGTGAGCTTAACTAATTACATTTATCAAGATCCTACTTCCAAATAAGGTAGTATTCTTGCATTCTGGGAGGACCCAAATTTGGGGAGGGAGGGACAAGATCCAACTCCATATAATATTCTGCTTTAGATAAATGAAATTTCTCATAAAATCAAATTGTTCTACCAACAAGAGATTTTAGAACAGAATATTCATTAATAAGACCTATAAGGCAAGATTTTATATCTACAGGTGTGTGATATACAACTTTTGGTTTCCTTCCAAACATTTGGGATTCATAAGCCTTGCAAGAAGCTAACTGCACCTCTAGATTAACCTTGATTGAATTGGTGCCCATGGTAACAGGAATTTAGTTAGACCTGAACACATAATTCAATTGGAGAGGCACATTTGCTTAGCATATCTAGAAAAGAAGCTTGTTCATTCTTCTAAAATAATCCCAAAACAGTTTCTCTCTTCTAGTTGGAGTAATAAAACTGGAGACTTATAGCTCTTAAAGCTCCCAATAACCATTTTAATACTAAGATGGAAGCCAATCTGAGGATTAAATTAACATAAAGTTGAGAAAAGCCATGAACATTAAAGATTTCTTGATGCTAAGTCCTAAGTGACTCTTAGTTCAGTTGAAATAGCTTTATCTAGATAAAAAAGCAGGTTCAGAATTCTACCACTGTAGCTATATGGCATTAGACAAGTTACTTAATTTCTCTAAACTTCTTTCTTCTTCATCTGTAAATGGTATTTCCTTAGTATCCAATTCATGTTTTATGAGGACTAAATAAAAAAAAAATGTAAGGAACTATGCCCAGAATTGACCAATTTTAAGTGTGGATAATTTTAAGATATCACTATCATCATCCTCATTCTTCTTATTCTTATTTATACTAGTGGAATTATTATTTTTAGCTAAGTGATAAACCCAAGACATACTCTCAAATCAGAAAAGAAGACTCCCCAGCTATGTGGAATAAAACCTACAGGTGACTTACGTTGAAGTTTCATCCTAGGTCAAGGCATCTTCCTTAGTTTATCTGGTTCATAAATTTTTTTTCCAGTATAACCAAAAACTAATTAATTCATAATAACTGAAAATCACAAAAGACTAATCAACTTTAATGAAGTGTTACATCTCAATGGTGGTGATGATAACAGCCAAGTGAGCCAAATCATCCTTTTTATCTGATCGGAACATTTTTCCTTCTATAAAAAAAAGTTTATGGAAAACCAATCACTTTAAGTAGGTCATTGAGTTAGCGCTAAATCAGAGGAAAAAAGAGTTTTCTAATGGATAATGCTATCAAGCTTTAATAGACTGATTTACAAATCTGCACCATAGGGTACAATGAACAGGGAAACCAACAGGACTCACATGCTGTGTGCTTAAAATACTTCTCCCTACACAAGACAAGGACAAATGGAAATATTCTTATACTTCAAGATTTCCATTTTTCTATACTTCATGCAGAACAATTCTCTATATTTAATTCAGACTTCATATAATTGGGTTATACTATACCCTAACTGATATTTGTTACTACCCACTTTGTTGTTTTCCAGTCCTAAGAAAGCATCCTGAACATTAGGTTGTTCTAGTCTCACAAGAAATATACTTAAAAATGATTCTTTTGTACAGGGATTATACCATTAAATAATTTTTATCTATTTTTATTATCAGAAATTAATTTTTATCTCCAAGCTTAGGGTCCCTCTATCATAGTCCTACATGTTGTTTATGAACTTCTCTGTTTTAGTACATGACATGATTTGAATATGGTTTGTTTCCCAAAGGTTCATGTGCAAGAAACTTGTTCCTCAAAGTAAATTTTTTAAAAGGTGCTGGGACCTTTAGCAGATGAAGCATAGTGAGAAGTGACTGGGTTGTGACTGCTCTCAGAAAAGGACCCACAATGGTCTGTCAGAGTGGGTTAAGTCTTGCGAGAGCAGATTAGTTCCCACGAGAGTGAGCTATCATAAAAGACTGTGCTAACTCTTCCTTGTTCTCTTGCTGCCTCTCTAGACATTCAATCTCTTACACACACTTTTCACTGCTATCACATGTACTCCCACTGTTATGCCCTTGCCATAGTCAAAAGGTCCTCACCAGAAGCCTAGTGATGAGGCCACCCAATCTTAGACTTTCAACCTTACAACTATAAGGTAAATAAATCTCATTTGTTTATAAATTCAAAGCCTTCAGTATTTTGTTTAATAACACAAAATAGACTAATGGCCATGATCCTTAAAGATCCGGAGCCAGACACCAATTTTTAAACACACACATGGACACACAGAAATGTGATTGACTGTGTGAAGTCATCTGTTAGCCAATGTGCCAGTCAGAGCCCCACTCCAACATGAAACTTTCATAAAGATATTATCAGCTACATTTCTGTAATCCTCTAGTTTCTTCTAGTCTCCTTCAAATTTGCACATCCCCATCACCAAGTAATTCTCAAGACAAAAAGGGCCCAAGGAAAACTTTTCCAAAATTATCTAATCCTGGAGCGTTTTTCCCCCTTTATTTTATAAAATAAAAGATCCAACATATTCAGTGGGACTTCAGAAGATCCTAGGCTACCCAAATTCCACATATGTGTGAATATACATTCTCATGAGAAAACTAAAGAAAAATGAAAATGAGCTTAAAGCAATGATTTTCAAACTCAGTGCCTGGGTCACTGCATTAAAGTTTCCAGTGCACTTGTTAACATTGCAGTTATTCATTTGCAACAGAGAAAATTCTCTTTTTGTGCAATGAACCAGGCTAACCACTAAGGTCACAGTGTGGAAACGGGAGACTTAGGGCAGGGGATGGGAGGGAGTTGACCATGACACTGCTTACTGCTAAGGAGTCAGCTAGCCATCAATTGGACATTTCTGACTAGCAGAGCAAGTAAACTAGGATTTCCATATTTGGAAACCATTGTTACAAAGCAATTATAGTTTGGAAACTACATGAATAAAAGAAACCAAAGAAGAACAATTATAGAAATTCTAGTTGTTCAAAGCTATTGTGTTTTGAGGAGATAATGAAAGATACCTTGCAGAACAGCAGGGCTAGGGGCAAGATAAAAAAAAAAAAACAAACTGCCCTTTCCATCTGATTTCACTCCAATTATATTTAAATAATAGTTCTCATTATGGTTATTATTCTCGTGTTGCATGAGGCCTCTGTAACCTCTACTTATTAATATTCTTCAGGACAAAACAAAGCATTGCACCTAAAAAATGGAAATGCCAAAAAACAAGCACACATTTGTTCTTTACTAACTTTGGTAAATGAGGTATATTCTAATAGAATTCTAAAACAGATTGACTATTTTTATGACTTAAGAATAAACTGCTAACTTTGTGTGTATGAATTTTCCCATGCAAGCACTATAAGTATTTTATCACCAAAGAGAAATAAGTGAGATGCAAAATGTTAGAGAAAAAGATGTTCAAAAAGGTTTAGGAGGAAATAAAGTAAGCTAGTAGCAGAGAAAAAAAAGTTTTTTTTCTGTTTGTTTTGGTTTTTGTTTTTTCTTCATTCATGAGGAAAATGGCACAGAATAAAATAAACAAGCAAAGGAAGAAAAAAGGGAAAATAAAACCCAACCACACCCCCTGAGGAGCAAGAGACAGCAAATCTATGCAGCCAATAAATAACCCCTTTGTCAGAGAATCCATACCAGTCTGTAAAGGCTGATTTGGGAAGTGGCGGCAAAGATAGGGAAGGCCCAATCACACCAAATGCTCAAAAGGAAAAAGCAAGCCATGAAATGAGGAAATGACTGTTCTGTTCTGCGGAAATGACTACAATCTGAATCTCCTGGTTTTCATATTTCCAGGTAGTTTTTATTTTGAGAGCTTGAGATGAAGAGAAAGAAATAAAGCCTTTTCCTTCCCTTCGAGAGCTCTAATTCCCCTTTAGAGTGACCCATGACCTTCCCAAACTACTACTCACAGTCCTCCCAACTGCCTTCATTTAATGTCTACTCCCTAATTTTTCCTTTCTTGGTCCAATCTGCCCCACCCTTCCCTGTCAAGACTTGTACTGTTCAGACTAGAATTAAAAGAAAAGAATTACTTACAGCTTCATCCTTATCCCCAATGACAATCCAATAGTGAAGAGACAGTTTTGAGGAAAAGGACAAAGGTTTATTGCTTTCCTAGCAAAGGAGAATCACAGGGGACCCCTGTCCCCGAGGCTGATTCTGTCCATCAGACAAAACAGGGGGGTTTTAAAGGCTACATTTCACGTGTTCTCTGACAGAACTGTCATTCACTTGTTAATTTGAGAGATAGGCATTTCTGAGATCTTCTGGTACCATCGCCAAAATCTGCATTATTTCGTTTCTGAGGCAGGTGTCCCCTTAGGATAGATAACACTGCCTAGGATGGGGAAGAAAGGTAAATCTATTTTCCAAGGCTAGGGAGGGGGAGAGATTAGGAGGAAGAGGGAGCAGAAGAAACACGAGTCCCTTTTAAAAATAAGTCACAGTGGCAGAGCAGCAAGAGCGACATTCAAAGCCTAAAGCAGAGCACTGTTCCAGAAGTACCGGGAAGAGGAGAGGAGCACACAAGACTGCATCAGCTGCAGGGAAGGTCAGGATGAGATTTGTGTCACTTACACGGACCCATGCAACTCTTGCCATAGCAGTAAGCACACTTGGTTTACTTGTTCTTGGGACAGTTAGTTTTATGTATCAGCCTGACTTAACTAAGGAATGCTCAGAAAATGATAAATTTTATTTCTGGGTAAGTCTGTGGGGGTATTTTCAGAAAGGATCACATTTGAATTGGTAGACAGAGAAAGAGCCACCCTCACCAATGTGGATGGTCATCAACCAATCCATTGAGACCTAGTGGAACAAAAAGTCTACAGAAGGGCAAATTCTCCCTCTCTGCTTGAGCTAAAATTAGTTATTATTTAATGTCCTAAAGTCTTGGCCTCAGACTGTTTCCCCATCCGCTCCCTGGTTCTCAGGCTTTCAGACATGGGCTCAATGAGACTTCCTCATTCTCCAGCTTCAAGAAAACATGTTATGGGCCTTCTAGTCCTCCATAATAATGAGCCAATAACCATAATAAATCTCCTTTTTTATAAATCTAAGTATTCTATGGCTCCATTTCTCTGGATAACATTGATTAATACTGTTCCTATTCCCTCTATGGGTATAGATCATTCTGTGTAGTTGCCACTTTACCTTGAGTCTTGACTTCTACCCAACAGCAAGTACCACCAAGAATTTATAATATTTAACACTGTCACAGTGTTCAGACCCTCTTGGAAGAAAATGGAGTAAAGGAAAACCATTTCTTTTAGTGTGTTCAGAGTCAAAGAACTGAGTAATCACTATATCAACAAGGGCTTGTTGAGATTGTACTGTATTAAATTAAAATCCTGGGTGGCATAAAATACATGTTGCATAGGATGCAGGCCCTGAAACTTTATAATAAAGTAGTGATAATAAGATATAACATTAAACAATTAATGAGTGAGGCAATAACATATACATAGCATAAAAAGGAAAATGAAGGGAAGAAATGAAGTGTTGACACAAGTTATAAAATAGAAGGAAGGATATTTTCCCAAAATAAGGCAAGAGTTAGAGTGACTTGGTTAATCAGAATTTGTACTACAGAAAAGTTACTGTAATATTAATAAAATATGAAATTAGAACATTCTCATTCTTCATTATACAAATCTTGGGTCATATTTAAGGCATACTAGAGATCTGCTAAAATGAGAGGACGCCTTGTGATTTTGTTGTATTTAAATGTAGCAATAGTCTGTCTACAGCTAATACATCCACCTTAATGATTAACAAATAAAGAATATTATAGTATCAAAAAACATAGTTATGAAGTTGACCCTGAGTTTATGCAACTGAAAGGATTTATCAAGAGGCATAAAACTCCATTAGAATTGCTATAGGTACCACTCACACATAAAGGTCCTGGAAAATTAAAATATTAGGGAATACAGATAAGCTCAACAATCAGTGGACATCTTATGATTGCTAGAAACATGTTTATAGGTTACTAACTTCATCATGAGTCATCTAACAACAGGTCTACTTTAGCCATTAGCAATAAACTAACTAGAAGAATATTAGGAAGAATTATAAAAAAAATGAAAGATATCAAAGGATAAAATTGATGGTAAGTAAAATGAAGAATTTTCAAAATATTAGCAAAAAACCAACTCTAAACTCCAAAATTAAACCATGAGGGAAAAACAAGTAGTGAATAAGATTTTGAAATATGGTTTTCTGAGGCAAAATACATAAAACTGAAAACAGCATGAAATATCCCAAATTAAGAATGCTACAGTTAGGCTGGAGCGGTGGCTCAGTGGTTACAGCGCTTGCCTTGCATGCATGAGTATGCGGGTTCAAACCCCAGCACCACGTACACAATGAAGTGTGTGAGCAACGAAAGTTCATGAAAAACTAAATAAAACTGATTCTTTCTCTCTCTCTCGCTGTCCCTCTCTTAAAAAAAAAAAATGCTGCAGTTACCTTAACACAGAATTGATAAAGTATTTGGAAACATATATCCCAGATAAAATTTTTCACAACATACATAAACCTAATTACTTTAGTAAATGAAAGTAAAATTTAAATAATGTTCTTATCAAACTCATGATCTTATACCATTTTAAATGTTAAAATTTTGTCAGTTCTAGCTGACAGGAGAGTGGCCATTTAATCGCCATCAACCTTAAACAATTTTAACTATGTGATTCAATCACTTTGAATTGAACAACAGATAAACCAGGTCTGTGGTTTTGTTTGTTTTTTTTAAAGAGAGAGGAACAGTGAGAGACACAGAGAAAGAGAGAAACAACTTTATTTAGTTTTCACATGGCCTTCGTTGCTCCAACACTTAGTTGTGTACGTGGTGCTGGGGTTTGAACCGAGGTCCTCAGGCAAGCGCCGAAACTGCTGAGCCACCGCTCCAGCCCAGGTCTGTGGTTTTTGAAAGAAAGGACTACTATGAAATGAGCTCCAAAGTACACCATAGAGAAATAATTTTAACAACAAAAAGTGGTCACTCTGGGTAGATAAAAACAGAGATCAGAGTTAAAGATTGCTGAGAACATAAAATTTTAGAAGTAGGATATTGTAAAAAAGAGAAAAAGTGAATTTCACAGAGAAGGATCTTGAGACATCTATAGAACCCGTCTTTGCCCAACTCTAACCCATATATAATCTTAGAAAAACTCCATTAGATATTGTGGAAAAGAATTACTGGTTACTGTGAACAGAATAAAGGCCCCAGAGATCACACCATGCTGAGAGCTATTGAGGTTCTGATTATCCATAATGAATGGCTTACACTGAACTTCATAAACATTCAACTGAAACTCTAGCAAGACCAAGTCAGATTACCTTGGCTCTGGAGTATTCACTACTCCAGATCTGCCCAAACACAAGTTTCGACAGAATAAAACTTATAAGCTAGTAAGTTAACTGGCAGCCAAAATAAAATTCAATAAAGACAATGATATATAGGTTAACATTAATGTTCAGCATACAATCAAAATCACTCAATGCCCTAAGAATACAGAAAATATGAAACGTGATCAAAAGAAAAAGTATACAGAAACAAACCAAAGATGAGAGAAATGTCAGAATCAATAAATAAGACATTAGGAATGCATTCAAGGATTTAAAGGAAAATATTAACATAGGGAATAAATAAAAAACCAAAGTAAAAGAATAAAAAAATCCAAAGAACTAAAGTGGCAATTCTCAAAACTCCTAAAATAAAGAAAAAATAATTATATCTTTTTAATAGCAAATTGAGTATGTCAAACAAAAAAAAAAAAGGACAGAGGAATAGAGACCATTGGTAAAGAAGCAGAAAGAGACAGAGAAGAAAGAGGAGCAACACCAGGAAATCAGAGTCCCAGTGACCTCTGAGACAATATCCACAAATCAAGAATTAAAGTCCCAGAAACAGGAGAAAGTGAAGGAGAAAAAATAATGGAATAATTAATTACTGAAAAATCTCCAAATTTGATGACAACTGTAAATGCACAAATCCACTTTCAGTGAACCCCAATCAAGAAAACCACAAAAAAATATATATTGAGGCCTACTGCAAGCATATTGCTAAAAACTTGGGATGAAGACAGGAAGGCAAATGTAAATGAAGAGCTAGAGGGGAGAGACAGATTATTTAATCTGAAGTAAATAAGAATATCCATTTACTTCTTACCAGAAACGAAGTACAACAAAAATCCATGGAATGACACATTTAAAGTGCTGAAAAAAAAGATCATCCCAGATATCTATGTCCAGAAAGGTTGTTTTTAAAATAAAGGTAAAATAATGACTTGTTCAGCAAAACAATACCAGTGAATTTGTTGCCCACAGACTTACACTTAAAGAAATGTTAAGGGAAGTTCTTCAGGTAGAAGGAAAATGACATCAAGTGAAAAATCAGATCCATATAAAAGGATGCAGAGCACTAGAAATTGTAAATATGTGAGTAAATATGGAGAGTTCTTTATTTTTTAATTTCCTTAAATGAAATTTGATTTTGAATTGACATAAAAATTAATAACAACATATTGGGAGCGTTTATAATGTATGGCACTAATAGCAGAAGAAAGAGAAAGTAAACAAAAATTACATAGTGTTTTAGTCATTTCTAGTCAGCTTTTTCATTGCTCTCAATAAAAGACCCAACAAGAGAAACTTTAAAGGAAGAAAAGTTTATTTGAGGGCTCATGGTTTCAGAAATCTCAGTCCATAGAAGGCCACCTCTCTTCCTTGGGACTCAAAGTGAGGCTGAGTATCATAGTGGAAGAGTGTGGCAGAGAGAAGTGGCTTGGGGCATTTCCAGGAAGCAGAGAAAAAGAGACTCCATTTACCAGATACAAAATAAATATACCCCCAAAGACATACCCCCAATGACCCAACTCCTCCAGCCTTTGATTACTACTCAGTTACTCCTGATCAGAGGATTAGTTCACTGATCTGGTTAAGGCCCTCATAACCCAATCAGTTCACCTCTGAGCCTTCCTGCCTTGTCTCACACATAAGGTTTTGGGGAACACCTAGTATCCAAAGTATAACATGTAGGAAGAATCATTAAAATGGCCCCCAAGATTTCTAGTCCTAATGCCAGGACAGGATTGTGGAAATGATGAGATATCATGCTATCTGGGGAAAGGGATTTTGTAGGTAAAATTAGGTTACTAATTCACTGGCCTTCCAATAGGATGATTATCTGAGTGAGTCTCATCACATCACATGAGTTCTTGAAAAGCAGACTTTCCTGAGAATTCTTCATAAGAGGAAATCAAGCACACTTTAAGCAAGAAAAGTATTAGTACGCCTTATGGGCTGTAAAACGGGCATGGGAGGTACATGAGATGAGTATGTGGGTGGTCTCCCAAAAGTATGTGCAGATCTAAAACAACAAGAGCGAAGCTAGAGGAACCAATACCTGATTTCAAGAGCTACTGGGGACTACAATAACCAAGATGGCACAACACCGACATAAAAACTGACAGAGATCTTAGAAATAAACTCACACATTTATAGCCAACCAATTCTCAACAAAGTTACCCAAAACATGTTGGAGAAAGGACAGTCTTTCAATTAATGGTGCAGGGACTGGATATCCATATCCAGCAAACATAAAAGGCCCCTGTTTCTCACCAAACACACACACACACATACACACACAAAATTAGCTCAAAATGGATCAAAGACCTAAATGTAATACCTGAAACAATAACATTACTAGAAAAAAAAATTGGGAACCACTCTGAGACATGAGTATAAGCAAGATATTTTGGATAAGATACCAAAAGTATAAGTAATAAAAACAAAAACAGATAAAAGAGGTGATATTAAACTAAGAAACTTCTGTACAGCAAAGAATACACTCAACTGTGAAGATGCAGTGTACAGAACAGTAGAAAATATTTGAGTCTATTCATTTGACAGAGTCAGTATCCAAAATATAAAAGGAACTAAAAAGTTTTAACAACGAAAATACCTAATAATCCAAGATACAAGTATGGCCAACAAGGATATGAAAAACTAGTCAACATCATTACCCATTAGGGAAATGCAAATCAAAATCCAGTGAGATTTCATTTTATCCCAGTCGGAATAACTATTATCAAAAAAAGCAAAAAATAAATGTTGGCAAGAATGTTGACTAAAGAAATTCTTACACACTGCAGGTGCAAATATAAATGAGCACAATTAGCACAGACTTTATAAAGAACAATACAGAGGTTCCTACAAAAATTAAAAATAGATCTAGCATATGATCTAGTTTTTCCAGTCGTGGGTATATATCTAAAGGAAATGAAATCAGCACATCCAGGAGATATCTGTGCTTCTATGTTTACTGTGAAATATTCTCAACAACCAAGGTGTTGAATCAACCTATGTGTCCGGTGGTGGATAAGTTGATGAAGAAAACATGACATATATCTATCAACATACACACACACATACACACACAACAGAATATTATTCAATCATAAAAAAGATAAAATCCTGTCATTTGCAGCAAAATGGATGGAACTGGAGTACGTTCTATTAAGTGAAATAAGCTAGACAAAAAAAAAAACACATACTGCACGTTCTTTCTCTTTCTAGAAGCTAAAGCATTGACATCAAATAGAAAATAGTAAAATGGTACCTACAGAGTCTACAAAGCCCATTGGGAAAGGTGTAGAATGAGACTTGAAAGAAAGTGCCAAAACCACTGAGACAGGAGGAATTACTTCTCGTCTTCAGAAGTAGGACACAGTAGAGCAACTATATTTTACATTAATGTATATGTCCACAAAGAACTAGAACAGAGGAGTTTAAAGGCATCAAATATAAAGAAAAGATAAGGATGTATAAATGCTAATTACCTTAATTTGATCAGTACATATTATCACACTATCCTCCATACATATGTATTATTATAAGTTAATGAAAAATAAAAATTGAGAAATTTTAAAAATTAAAAAGCTGAGTTCAGCCCTTCAAGTGACAGCTACTAAGGAAGGAATCAGGGACCTCAGGGGCAAAACTACCGAGCAAGTTGGAAAGCATCCTTTTTGTCAGAGCTTCCAGAAAAAAGCTCTGCTTTTGGTTATATGATAATCTGAGCCAAGGACTTACTTGTAAGTCATCCTGACTTTTAACCTACAGAACTCCAAACTAATAAGTGGCTGTCATTTTCAGGTTCAGAGTTGAAATAGAAAATTAATACAGAGATAAGCAACTACTATCATACATGAAGAAATATTTAAAGGTAACATAAATAACATTATTAGTAATAAGACAAATGTGCATATTGGGAACCTGATAATAGTTACAGATACAAGAAAGAGGGATATAGCTAAAATGCAGTTGAGATCGAAAGGGGTGTTAAACATCCTCAATGAATCAAAAATGTGGTTTGAGGAGTCTGCTCAGATAGGAGCAAGCACTTGAATTTTACATGACCCATTTTAAGACAAAGAATAGTGCCTGACATGTACTTGGCAGGCTCTCACCATTTAGGCAATGAATGAATGAATGTATAAGTGAATGGTCAGGTTCATGAGTTAAGCAATACAAATCCACTGCTGGCAATAAAACCAAAAATACCAAACAAGGACATATTTAATCTCATCAGCAGAATAATCAGAAGGGAAATCAACAAAGATTTGGGTTTTATTATTTATACCTAATCTGGTTCAAAAATGGATTTAAGGCACCTGAGAATGGTTAACGTCTCATTTAACAATCCATATGCATAATGACTAAGAAAATACAGATGGAAAATCAAGCATATTATGTGTAATGTAGGAAGATCCTTTATAAATAAAAGAAAGCACATGCACTCACTGTTTCTATAAGCTGAAAATATGAGTTCTGAGGCTTGCGCTACTCAAATGGCTTTTTTTGTCACCATATTCCACACAGTGGGAAGAATGTCTGCATTTTTGCTTGAGTTGCAAGTCTAATTATAATATGCAAGGTCAAATAGCAGCACAAAAATAGAAACAAGATTTAAAGAAAAGGCTTTTATTTTCAACTTGCGCACAGTTCATGAGATGAGGCAGCCTTTCTAGCAGAATCAGCTAGAATTTTATAAACGCCACATTGCTTATATTTGACCACATGTAAGACAAACTTTTTGCACATCAGAATCTCAAATATGGGCTGGAGTGGTAGCTCAGAGGTTGTGGTGCTCGCCTGCACGCTCAAGGACCAGGGTTGGAACCCCAGGACCACATACACATCCAAGTATCAGAGAAACAAGGCCAGATGAAAAAAATAAAATTGATTTTCTCTTTCTTTCTCTCTCTCATTACTCTCACTCTCACTTTAAAAATAAATCTCTAATAATTGATATGATGAAGGGTGAGGGCAAAGGAAAGAATATATCTTAAACTCTTGCTTTGGATACGAGACTTCACTGAAGTGTAGCCAGGATGGTCGATTCCCATTGGGAGCATTTCCGGCACAGGGGTGCCGTTCATGAGAATGTGTACTAACGTACCTGGAGTCTTGGCAGTGCGCTAGTTTATTGTGGATGCTGTTGCCCAAGATGTTTCAGTTATGCTGTAACCGATATCCCAAACTGAAACATAAATTGTGCAAACTCTTGTTCATATGTCCACATACTTCAGATAAGAATCTAAAATGTCTCAAGTGTACATTATAAGAATGTGGAGTGCTCCCTTTGTACCACTTCACATAACCATACCCAAACACAGACCAGTGGCAAAAGGGAAGGTGCATGTGACTCTCAGGGTTCATGCAAGCTTGGTCCCTCTGATTCGGAATCTAGATCACTAACAACCAGGTGCTGGGTATTTTACCAAAAACCAAAGGAACCAAATACAATAGAAGTGAACCCTCTCCTGAATTAGTTATGCAAATGTATCCCTTTGTCTGAGGATAATCTATTGAAAAAAAGACCACAATTCTTAACCAGACCATACAAAATTCACACAAATTAAACATGTAGTTTATGGGTTTGAACCTATGGCATAAGGTCATAAATCATGTGTTTAAAAGTTGTATTAACACCTTTTAGTCGGGAGAAACAAAGGAGATTCCACTTAGCAGTTGCTTTATCCAGCACACACAAAGTGAAATTTGTGATCACTTTCAATATTTAGCTGGTGGCTTGGGTATTTAAGTAGTCACCATAAAAAGAGGAAGTGAATTTAGAAACAGCACCAAAAGGACTCATTTGGTTTAAACTATAAAAATCATAAATTAACTAATACGTACACAGTAATTTAATCTATGTTTCAACAATGTGCCAAGTGTTGTGTGATCTACCAGAGATATAAAGATAGAAGAGACAGGATTCTTTCTCTGGGTTGCATCCAGCCTAAAGAGGGAGGGAAGGATGTTCAGAATTATGTTCAGAATTATGCCTGGTGCGCTGATGTAGGGCTGTGGGCGATGGCTTCGTAGGTACATAGCATGCAAGTTGGGGTCTGAAGCACAATCATGCCTTTTTCAGGCAAAGGAAATTCAATGAGCAAAGGCAGAATTATGTGAGGCAGGGAGGCCAGTATAGAGAAGTACAGAACACAGTAAATGAGCAGAGAAGGAATGAAGAGAGACCACCCTTGGATGATGCCAAATCAGTACACAAAGGTCAGAATTCAGGGGGCTTTGCTAAGGTATGGGGTCTTTTTCCCATTGGCAAATGGGAATTCATTAAAGAGTTGGGTTTTTTGTTTGTTTTTGTTTTTGTTTTTTTAAAGAGAGAAAGAATTAATTTTTAGTTTTTGTCTGGTCTTTGTTGCTCTGACACTCTGTTGCATATGTGGTGCTGGGGCTCAAATCCACATCCTCAAGCATGGCAGGCAAGTGCCCTAACTGCTGAGCCACCGCTCTGCCCCTCACTAAAGAGTTTTAATTAGCTTAGTTTGTGTGTTCTTAGGATAGCAATCACAAAAGCAAGGCAGAGGGACTGGGGAATGAGAGACCATAGGACACGAAGACTTAGGTTAAATTAAAGGCCAGTTATGCAACTCAGCATAATCATCCATGTAAGAGTCGATAAAGACCTGAACAAATATAATAACACTGAAGATAAAAAAGAAGGAAAAGTTATGAATTATGATCAGTAAATAAGATTTCTAAGAGTTTTATTAATAGTAGTTAAGTCCTATGAATTCTTAGAGGTGTAGTTTCTCTCACAGGATTATTAAAATTAGACTTTACTAACACTAATTTGTTTAGCAAAAATTATTAAATATTTACGATAAATTGAGAACATCAGAAAAAGTGTACTTTTTATCAGCTAATTCCAACTCTAATCTTATAGTTCAACCTAAATAAGACAAAAGATAAGACCCTCCTTATCTTTGGTTAACTGATCTACATTTGCTGGTATGCTGGAGAGCAACGGAAATAGTGAAGTGGTATCTACTCTCCTACCATCAGCAACCAGGCCTAGGCACACCCAACTTCTTTCACACTTACCAAGGCACTACTCAAACATCATCTCATTTAATTGCTAGAACAACCCTCAGAAATAAATAATATTACAGACCAGGAAAAAAGACAAATTGTAAAACTTGCTCAAAGTCACACAGGAATTAAAAGACAAATTCAAGTTGATTGAACTCTCAGACATTGTTTTCTCCATATTATTTTAAGTCTCATAAAACCCTTTGATTTATGTACTAGTATTCTTATCCCCACTATATATAAAAACAAGAAGAACAAAGAATCTATATAAATTCCCCCAGGTCTGTAACAAACAACGACAGGATTCAGAAACAGATTCTTAGACTATAAAGGCCACATTCCTTACAACTAAGCTGCCTCCTCACAGCTACCTGCCCTGGCTCCAAACTGTGTCAGGAGTTGACTGCCCGTAAATTAAACCAAGACATAATGTTGAATTGGCCTCCCAGACTTTTAACTAACCTTTGGGTTCTTGCTGATCTCTCTGAATAAGCTAAAACCTTCCAAGCATTATATGTACATTTTTCTTAAATAATACTATAAATTATCTTTTTTCAAGTAAAAGGGCATTTGTCTCAATGGTAATTTTAGCAAGTGATTCCAGGCCTCTCATGCACCTACACAGTTAATCAACAAAATAATTTGTGGTCTACAGTCAGTGGCTTCCACAACATTTTATATAATATCATATCACTGTGATCTTATACTGACTACTTTTTGCAAAGAGGTTTAAATTATAAAATAGAACCCTATCAGAACCAAACATTGAATAACCCATTTAATTAGCATAAAGAATATTTTAAAAGATAGATGTTAATGATTTTAAGTATGAAAATTTTACATTATCAAAGCATAAAAACATGGAGAGTATTACCCTCAAAGCCTAAAATTTAAGCAACTTCTCCCTGCTTCAATTATAAGATAAACAAAACACCAATGTATAAGAGAAGCATCTTCTTTCTAATTCCTGGCTCTCTTTTCTTCCCCCTATGGCTAATAGTGATAAGTAAGTTGATTCTCATTTCACGTATTTCTATTCATAAATTTATTTTAAACAAGTTTTTGTAAATTTTAGAAACCTCAAAGATAGACATACAGGTTGAATTTAATGAACCTTGTGAATGCAAGAGAATTACAAATATTTCTGCCTGCTTGGACCCTACCTAAGAATGGAGATGGTCCTCCAGATGAAGCCCCTTCCGGGTAGGTACCAACTTCAGCTGATGGTTTTGCCCTTCTGTATCCTCTACCCTTCCTTCGCCTGTATCTTTTATCAAAGGCTCTGTGGACAGAGGGAGTTGTGGCCACAGCATCCTGAAAACAGATTGAGCAAATTAGGAAAGAGAAGCAGGAAGAATGCAGAAAGCAGGACTAAGCCAGAATCACAATGACTCCTTGCAGGGGATGCAGCCAGCAGGTTACAAGGCAGACTTCAAGTTTTTTAAGTCAGTTAAGTCTTGATAAAGATATAAACTTAGAAGGAATACTGGAGAAATTGTAAAAACAGATTGCTTTCTTTGGTAATTCCCTTACATTGTGAATTATTTTCAACCTAAAATATGAAATTTGAATAAAAACAAACCTCATTTTCTCACAAATAAAAATATTGAGGGGTGGTAGAGCATTCTGCCTGTGTATACTCTGTCGCTACCTCAGGCTTCCGTCCCTGAGGCACAGTGGGGTGTTTCGAACCATCAGGATTGCCCCCGGGAGCCGAATCAGGAGGGTGAGTGCAGGCGGACCCCCCTCACTGGGAATCCCTTCCCTCTCGGCCAGGGAAACGAGTCAACCACACGCAGCAGATGGCAGCTCAGAATCCGTTTATTTTCAAGGCACATGGATTTTTATAGGGAGGGGAGACAGCTAAGGAACCAATGGTGAAGCAGCAGACTGGCTTACCCCAGCCAATGAGGGACTGCTATTTTGGTGTTGTCAGCTATCACCAACCGGAAGGTACAGAGAGAAAGAGGAAGCAGCCCTCAGGCGCGCAGGCGCTCTTTTTTGTTCAGAGCACGTGAAACATGAAACAGGAATCTTAAGAGGAGAGGAGAAGTGTCATGGCCTCCGGCACAGCGTTTGTCTTTTGCACAGTGCCCAACAATACTCCCCTCCCCACTTTCCAATTGCATGAGATCCAGTAAATTTTACCAAGTTCAAATCCCAAGTACCTCCCAAGAAAAATGGAACAAGAACAGCTAGCTGAATGGGTACAAATATTAGATGATGCATATGATGATATTGACACAGTAAACTCTTAACACATGTTATAAAGAGGAGGAGGGCTGCCATTCTTTCTCCTAGGTGCAAGGTAGGAAAAGGAATAAAAGGATTTTGAAACCCCATTCTGCCTGAGAATGCTAGCAGGTTCTGTAATGCTTGCTTTTTTTGTTGTTGTTGTTGTTAAAGAGAGAGGGACAGTGAGAGAGAGAGACACAATTTTTATCTAGTTTTTATGCAGCTTTCGTTGTTCTGAGACTTCATTGTGCACGTGGTGCTGGGTTTGAACCTGTGTATTCACACATGCTGGGCAAGTGCCATAACCACTGAGCCACTGCTCCAGCCCCTGTTTGCTTGTTTTTGTACTGGGGATTGAATCCAGCCATGCCTCACCACTGAGACACATCACCAGGCCTTTTTACTTTTTATTTTCAAACGGGGTCTTCCTAAGTTGTTTAGGACCCCTCTAAATTACTGAGTCTGGCTTTGAACTAGTGATCCTCCTGCCTCAGCCTCCTGAGTTGCTGAGATTACAGGCATGAGCCAGCATGCCCAGCTCCATATGATTTTTAACTTTAAAACTGAAGGATTAGAACTTGGCCCCCTTTTAAGATTGAAAAATAATGGAAGGACAAAACATTGATGTACAAGATTATTTATAGTTCGATAATGTGATGCTTTTCAAATAATTATCTCATTACAAAAGAAAAAAAGCAATGCAGCAAAATATTTTAAAATTTAGCCATACTAGAGAAAGCAGAATTTTAAAGAAAGTCAAAATGGTATATAAAGAGTTAAAATACTTTTTTTTTTTTTTTAGTGAATGGCAAAAATGAAGAAAATTAACAATAATAGATGCTGGAGGGGCTGTGGAGAGACAGGCACACTAACACACTGTTGGTGGAGCTGCAGACTGGTACAGCCCCCTTGGAAAGCAGTGTGGAAAATCCTCAAAAAATTAGGGATGAGACCACCATATGATCCAGCTACTCCACTCCTGGGTATCTTTCCAGGGGATTTAGAATCAGCACATTATAGTGACACAGCAATATCTATATTCATAGCAGCTCAATTTACAATAGCTAAATCATAGAAACAACCCAGATGTCCCTCACTGGATGAATGGATCCAAAAACTGTGGTACATTTATACCATGGAATTTCACACAGCAATTAGAAACAATGATATTGCAGCCTTTGAAGGTAAATGGACGGCTATGGAAGAAATTATGCTGAGTGAAATCAGCACAACCCAGAAAACCAAGGGTCGAATGTCTTCACTCATCTGTGGAGGCTGGAACTAGACCCTGGCCATTAAGAGAGGTGGTCTATTGTCAGATGTTAAATCCAGATATCATGTAATGTTACACAACCTAATACTTTTTTTAGAGATGTTGTGGGAAGGGAGGGATAAGGGTGGGCAATTGGGGGGCACTCTTGGGGGTAAATCCAATTTTCAGAATCTATATACATTACATATTATTTTGTTAAAATTTGTATGATTGTTCAACAAATAAATTTCTCAATAAAAAAAGTTAAAATACTTCATTTAAATTTGAATTATATAACAACCAAAATAGAATATATGAAAATGAAGATTTATCTCTTATAGCACAGGGTAAGAAACTCATATTAAAAGGAAATTTTGTTTAAGATATGGAAGCAAATATTCTGCAAAGAGAAAATAGGCAGCTCTTGGTGATTTAGCAAAATGTCCTCAAAATCCAAGGCTACAGGAAGAAAGGCAGAATAATCAAAAAGGATTATTATGAAAAACAATGGCAATTGTGTTAAAGGATGAGGTTTTCCAAAGATGCTTCACCCTGGAAATTTACCACCTTTTTGAAATCCCTTTTCCTGACTCACCCATTATTGTTTTTAATAAAGTCTGAGAGGAAGGGTAGATGAGTAATGCTATGAGTCAGCGGGTATTAACAGTTATTTTTCAGAAAAGTGATATTAGATTTTTAAATCTGGGTGACCTTTAACATTTTATAATACCTACTATTCTAAATTTTTCTGAGAAAGTTATCAAGGTATACAGAAAAGGTGGCTGCTTTATGTCCAGTGGTGAAGTTAAAAAGCAAGTTAGCAAATGGTTTAAGAGTTGTCTTAAGAGCAATGGCAAACTCTAAAAACTTTAATGCTACTCAGATTTTATTTTGGTAAGTTTAGGTCACAAAATTAATTATCTCTGTAAAAAAAATCACTTCTTAAAAATGGTGTAAATGTTTGACACATGTTTTCAACCACATTAAACCATGATCTAAAATGATCTTTCTCTAAGGCTTAGGACAGTTGTTTTGCAATACACAACCTCAAATTCTTGTCTCATAATAGTATTGACAATTATAATATACATAAGCAGGAAATAAGGTAGTCATCTAAGCTTAACAGCAAATCCATTTTTGTTAATAGTAGATATTGTTTATGTAACCTGGGAGACAGTTCAGCTGCTAGGATTTTGTATCTTAAATATCTTACTATCAAAAGATCATAGTATTCAATGAATGTAAACTTGCAACTACAGGACTGAAGAAGGTTAGTGTAAAATTCTTGCCTGGCATGGGCAAAGCCCTGGGTTCAACCCTCAGCACCACAGACACACACACACACACACACACACACAAAGGAAAGAAAAGGAAAAAACCACACTTGCACACTTTCAATTACAGCCTAATCCAATGCACTCAACCTGGGAATATCCCATGTAGATATTAGCTAGTTCACACTGCAAGTTTCTGCCTTATGATGGAACCTGGTCAATAAAAGCTTATTTATCAAGTACTAAATTGCATTACTTAACTGCTGTAGACACCAAATGAGAGTTCTTGACAGAACTGAAATCATTTCCAATCTCCGTACTTCATTTTTATGATTCCTGGCAAGATAGAACTCAACAAGAAGAAATGCAATTTATATCCTTTTATACCTGCATACACAGAGCAGTCCAAAACATCCATACATAGAACACATCCATTTGCAAAAGAATCTGTTGATTTGAAAAACATGAGTGGCTGCTTGAGATCAGAGGAAAACTGTTCCAAAGTTCCATATCAATTCAGGAATTTACTGAAATACAAAGAAAAGCTAATAAAACCATTTCACTATACTTTTAATTTCATAGAAGCTTTAAGAAAAATGCTTTATAACAAACTATTTGTTAAGTCAATGAAAGCACAGTTTAAGAAATTTTTTGAAATTGCTTTATAATTCATTAGATTTTTTTAAAATGGAGAAAATTTGTTTTATTACACAGTCTATAGTGAATGTAGTTTTCTTATGCCTCTTGGAAATTCTAACATTTTATATATGAACATATAAAATTTATTAAAATTAATTGATTTTTTGATATGAGCACTTTAACGTGTAGATTTACGTATTGGGTATGGCTTTTAACTAATGTTCATAAACCATGTTTAGGCATCTTTTTAACACTTATACATCACGATAAGAGGTGGAAAATGATATTTTCCGGAGTATAGACCACTTGCACTATCCATCACAAAGCAGTTGATTTTGTAAATTGAAAAGAAAGTATATTTGTTTGACTTAGAAACCTTGTCAAGGTTACAACTGAGAGCAGATAAAGAAGGGGCAATCAATGTGACATAGCTAGAGGAAGCACAGGCTTTCAAAGAATATGGATGCTGGTGTATGAAATTCCTTCATTTTAATGTAATTCCTTAAGATCAGGATAGCTGCTTGGGTTTTTAAGAGAATTCGCTGAAATTAAAGTATGTTTGGAAGGAAAAAGAATGATAGTTATTGCTAGTTTATGGTAAGTGTTATAAAATGTGCTTTGCCTAAGTCAATTTAGTTGTTATTCATTTAAATCTTTGCCTTAATTTTTAGCTAACTTATGCAAGAGAATTAACAGTAAAACTCCTAATGAACTAGTTCCCAGATAGTATTTATAATTGGGAAAATAAACCAGAAAAGCATGAACAAAGCACTGAGAATAACCACATAGATGTCATTAACTCCCATCCCAGAGAGATGAGAATGATGGTATCTGTATGGCAAATATATCATTCATTCATTTAACAATTAATTTATCTATTTTATAACAAAGTACTCTGCCATGTGACATAAAGGATACAGAGGTATATCAAAGAACTAGCCACTGAGATAGCATGTGAATGAAAATATTTGAAAGATACAAATCATGACAATGCCTCTCCATAAGCAGTAAACTTTCATTTGCCAAGATTACTTGTGTGGGAGACAGTGCACAAATGTTACTCTGAAATAATAAAATTAATAAATACCAAAAATTTACTTCATTGAGTTTTCAAATATATAGTACCTTTAATTAGCCTAAACATTTCCTAATAAATGTTCTCCTTTAGAGTCTGAGAAATTAATGTTAATAAATCAAAGCACTCATGCAATTTATCTGGCAATTGCTCCAACTGCACATTTTAAAAAAGGTGTTTCCCAAATTCTTAAAACGGTATCACTGTCGGTAAGTAATTCACTTCATCTATAATGACACACATGACTGAAAGTGAAAGAATGGAAAACGATATTCCAAGAAAATGGAAAGCAAAATACAGGAGTACCTATACTTACATCAGGAAACAAAGACTTCAAATTGAAAACTATTAACAGGGACAAAGTTATTATACAATAGTAAAGTAGCCAATTTAGCAAAAGGATACAACAGGGTTAGGGTTAGGGTTAGGGTTGGGTTTAGGGTTTAGAGTTTAGGGGTTAGGGGGTAGGGTTAGAGAAAAAAAAGGATACAACAATTGTAAATGTATATATAATTACTCAAAGCTGGAGCGCCCACATATGTAAACCAAATATTAGCTATGAAGATGGAGATAGAATCCAATACAACAGTAGTAGGGGACTTTAACGCCCCACTTTTCAGCAATGCAAAACATCCAGAAATTCATCAAAGCAATATAAGAGTTAAAAACATTCCAAACCAAATGGACCTAAAGAGACATTTACAGAACAGATAGCTACAAAATATGCATTCTTATCAGCACTTGATGCTTTCAGCAGGATAGCTCATGTGTTGGGTCATAAAACAAATCTCAATGAATTTTTAAAAACTGAAATTATACCAAGTATATTCTTTGACCACAGTGAAATAAAACTAGGAAACAATGACAGAAGGACTTACAAGTACATGAAAATTAAACAATATACTCCTGAATAAAGAATAAGTCTAAGAAGAAATTAGAAAGGAAATTGAAATGTGTCTTAAGACAAATAAAAATGAAAACACAACATACCAAAACCTATCAATCAGAAACAGCAAAAGCAGTACTAAGAGAGACATTTACGGCAAGAAACACCAACATCAAAAAATTAGAACGATCTCTGATAAACCATCCAACACTGTACCTCAAAAACCAGGAAATTGAAGAACAAACTAAATCCCCCTCCCCCCCTTTTTTTGGTTTGTTTGTTTGGTACCCAGACACGCTTAACCACTGAGCCATATCCAAACCCTTTTTATTTTTTATTTTCAGACAGAGTCTCACTAAGTTGCTTAGGGCCTCACCAAGTGGCTAAGGCTGGCTTTGAATTTGTGATCCTCCCTCCTCAACCTCTCTAGGCACTGGGATTACAGGTATGTGCCACCCTGCCTAGCTAAAAACCAAAATTCATAGAAGAAAAGATTAAAGATCAGAATAGCAATAAACAAAATAGAAACTAAGGAAAAATGCAAAAAAATTAAAAATGAAGATAATTTTTAAAAGACAAATCCAACAAATTTCTTTCTATATTAACTACAAAATAAGATTCAAATAAAATCAATGGCTAAGAAATGAAGACATTACAACTGATACTACAGAAGTACAAGGGATTATACTAGATGATTACAAACAATTAAATGCTAAAAAACATGGAAACCCTAGAAGAAATGGATAAATATTTGAACACATACAATCTACCAAAACTAAAATATGCAGTAATAAAAAAATCTGAAAGGATGAGGAGCAAATGAGTAAAAACCCCAGAGTCTGAGGACTTCACTTTTTTGTTGTTGTTTGTTTTTTGTTGTTGTTTTGTTTTGTTTGGGGGGTGCCAGGGAATGACCCTAGGGGTGCTTAACTACTGAGTCATTTCACCAGCCCTATTTTATTTTTTTATTTTGAAACAAGGTCTCACTAAGTTGCTTAGGGCCTCACTAAATTGCTAAAGCTGGCTTTGAACTTGCAATCCCCCTGCCTCAACCTCTCAGCCAAAGGACTTACAGGTATGTGCCACCATGCCAGACTTCACTGTTGAATTCCACCAAGTGTTTAAAGAAAAACTAACAGCAATCCTTTTCAAACTGTTCCAAAAAATTAAAGAGGAGGAAATTCTTCCTAATATATTCTGCAAGGCCAGCACCATCATGACTCCAAAATCAGTCAAGGACATAGCAGAAAGAATATGAGAGACAGAATGCTACAGGCCAATATCCCTGATGAGCATAAATGCAAATACCCTCAACAGAATATTCCTCAACTGAACTCAACAGCACATTAAAAAATCATTACACGACCAAGTGGAATTATTTTCAGACATGCTGTTATGGGGTGTCCCCCAAAGCTCCTGTGTTAATGCAGGAATATTCAGAGATAAAATGATTAGATTGCAGCAATTGTAACCTAATCAGTCCATCCTAGTTTGAGTCAGCTGACTGGGTGTAATTGTAGGCAGGTCAGGTGGAGGTAGAGGAGGTGGGTCACTGGGGACATGCCCTGAAAGGCTGCATCTTCCCTGCAGCCTCTTACTCATCTACACCCGTACCTACTTCCTGACCCCACCA
Organism: Aplodontia rufa; assembly: GCA_004027875.1. Classification (NCBI taxonomy): domain Eukaryota; kingdom Metazoa; phylum Chordata; class Mammalia; order Rodentia; family Aplodontiidae; genus Aplodontia; species Aplodontia rufa. The sequence goes on from PVKS010012518.1 coordinate 23,823, forward strand.
TGAGAAGAGGTGCAACTTTCCTTCCCTGGACCTTTCCCCCATGAAGTGCTGCCTCATCTTCAGCCCAGCAATGAAGTTGACCTTCTACAGATGGAAACTCTGAAACCCTAACTCCCAAATAAACTTTCCCTCCTTTTAGTTGTTCTTGTCAGGTATTGACAAAAAGCTGACTAAAACAGATAAAAGGATGATTCAACATATGCACCTCAAAAAACATGATATAGCATACAGACAAAAAAACATGGGGTGGAGGAGGAAAGATGGCGACTGGCAGGAAAGCTGAATAGAAAATCTCTCCATAAATGTGGGATGCCAGCAGTGGGAGAAGTACCTTTCTGTTAGGTGGGTGAATGGCAAAACTTCTGCCTAAACTTATTAACATTCAAATAAAGAATTTCAGAGCCACAGAGCTTTAATAAACTGAGCGTACAAGAAAATCCAAATAAAAATCTTACAGCTCCAGCTTCAAGTACCTCCACCCAACCTGTGGGCTGCTTTACGGGCACAGAGGGGTGGGAGCAATGCACACAAACAGAGAACATCAGTTTGGAGCAGTGATCTCTGAAATCAGAAGGGCGCAGGCAGCCTCCACAGCTGGGCATGGGACTCTTTGGTGGCAGGAACCAAGGGACTGCATTATTGCATACAACTTAGAAACCCCTGAATCTGGCCACAGAGAACCAGGGTGAGCACCATTTGACTACTCCCAGTGGGCAGTCCAGAGAGCTGCTTCAAGAACAGTGAGATCAGATTGGAGACTGCCTCATCTGACAGCAACTCCAGGTCCCAGTGTTCTGACTGTGTGGGGGCTGTGTGGGCCTGGCAGACCCTCCCTACTGGTCCTGCAACTAGCATTTAGAGACTCCTCCCCCAGCCCCCTCTCCACAATAGCAGAACTGCAGGAGGAGTCCGAGATCAGGATTCTGCTCTACAGGACCTTAACAGACTGGGCAGGGTTCGCTTGCAGGTCCTGTGACTCAGGAGCAGGAGCACAGATACCACCTGAACCTCTCAGGCTGGGCAGAAATTACAGTCAACCTCAGTGACATATGAGCAGAAGGGGCAGTCCGGGACCAGTGCATCCCTCTACTTTCAGGCCCTGAATCCTGTGAACAGAGGCAGCTGCATAGATCCTGGGCACTCCAAGTGGGACTGGGCTTCCACGCCCCTCATGGTTGCATTTGAGACCTACACAGGTGCAGATCTGGCTGGGCTGGCATCTTCTTTTCACTGCCTCCCCCCTTGCTTGGGTTGTGACTGCCTCATACATCACCTCTTGGGGAAAGTGGGGGTCTCGGGTCATTCAAGAGTGAGGTGATAGTTGTCACAGAAGAGCTCAGTTCAGGTCAGCCAGTATCCTGTGCAGCAAGAAACCATTATAGCTGTGCCAGGATCCACAAGACTGTCAGTTGCTCTTGGGACTCCAGATGAAGTGGGGCAAGAGTTTGGGCAGGTAGACACTAAACTGCCCAAGGGTTCAACCCTGGTAGCCCTAAAGACTGTTTCCACAGGAAGGAAGGATGGTGAATAGTCTACAACCCCTCACAGGAAAAGAATATTGGGAGGACTACTGGGAATCTGACTCTCCGCTGAGATCACCAAAATACAGTTCCTCCAGAAAATGCACCTGTGAAGTGACTCCACCTAGATGTCAGATATGAACACATACCCCCCACTGTATATTTTGACCCCAGTGGTAATAATTCATAATCTTCTCAATTCCATTTCTTCTTCTTCTTCTTTCTTCAGAAGGGCGCAGGCAGCCTCCACAGCTTCTTTCTTCTTTCTTCTTCTTTTCTTAGAATTGGTGTTCTTGTATGTCCCTATTGTGATTTTTTGATGTTGTTGATTTTGATTTTGCATGTCCATGCTGTGAATGTATTTCTGGAGTTCAGTGAGGGGCTGTCTATGATCTTGAAAACTAGTGCTTAGTCTCTTCATGCTTAAGAGACCCCTAGTCTCTAGTACCCACTCCTTTTCTTTCCTCTGTCAAGACCTAAACTGTATTCTGCTCTCTCTCATCCTCCCTCAGTCATTATCCCATTTATTTCCCATTTATTTCTTTTCCTTCTTTTAGCAGAACACCTATATCATCTCCACTCTCTTGTAACTCTCTCTCCAAATTCACAATTTCCATACTACCTTCTTATCTCATTCCCTTTGTTCTCTAGACTTATTTCTTCACCTACAGAGGTTCTGGTAAACTGAAGTGAATGCCATACTTGAACACAGGTATTTGCTTGCAAACCAAGTATAGTCTAAGGACTCTGATGGAAGAAAACGCCTAATCCATTTACTCTTATAGATGCTGATTAACACTGTAACAGCTACAGTTGGCACTGTCTGTTGTATGCTTTGGCTACACATATTGACTCCTACCCCCTATCTCCTGAGGTACTTGAAATTGTAAAAGTCCACAATAAATCACAGAGTGGGGAGCCAGCCATTGTACTGTACTATCCAAATTGTACCCCAGCCCAACTAAGCAAACACACAAAAAATCCCATACCAATGAACAAAACCCCCAAGAGAATTATTCAGTGACAGGCTTCAAGCCCCACTCCCTGAAACTGAAAATGAGGAAAAAGGGAAACGATCCTCCACCTCAGTCCCATAGCCCTCCACCCAAGGAGTCTATGGTTGAGGTCCTAGATGAAAACCTAGAAAAAAGTTTCAACAATCTGATTAGTAATTCAATCAAAGAATTAAAAGAAGATTTAAGAAAAGAAATGAGCAATTTCAGGAGATGAGAAATAACAGTTATAAAGAGCTAGACAATATGAAAAGAGATATAGCAGAGCTCTTAGAAATGAAAAATACAGTCAACCAAATTAAAAATTTATTGGAAGATACTAAGATCAGAATAAACCCAGTAGAAAATAGAACCTCAGGTCTTGAAGAATGAACATCAGACAATGAAGATATGCTGAGAAACGTTGAGTGCAAGGAAGACAGACAAGAAAAGAAGCTTATTGAGCATGATCAGAACTTCCAAGAATTATTCAACAGGATGAGAAGAAATAACATGAGAATAACTGGTATTGAAAAAACTTTGAACAACAAACAAGGGACATTAAGAATCTTCTCACTGAGATTGCCAAGGAAATCTTGGCATATCAGAATTTCAAATTCAAGATGCCCATAGGACACCAAACCAACCTAACCAAATGAGAAATTCACTGAGATACATTATATATAAAATAAATAACAGAGAAAGAAATCAAGGAAAGAATTCTAAAAGCAGCAAGGGAAAAACACCAAATCACATTCACAGGCAGACAAATAAGGATTACTGTGGATTTTTCAGATCAGACAATAAAGGCCAGGAGAGCATGCAACTATATTTCTCAATTATTGAAAGAAAACAATTTTCAGCCAAAGATTCTATACCCTGCAAAACTCAGCTTTCAATGTGATGGGGAAAGAAAATATTTCCATGATAAATTCAAGTTAACAAGGTACATGAACACAAAGCCTGCTCTACAGAGAATACTTAAAGACATACCTCATACAGAGGAACAGGCAACTTCCAAAACCCATAAACAGAAGAAAGTCAATAATAACATAACTCATTAAAAGATATTCAAGATGGTGCAAAACACAATGATAATCACAATGCCAGGCACCCAGAATCATATATCTACTCTAACACTGAACATGAATGGACTCAATGCCTCAATCAAAAGACACAGACAAGCTGACTGGATCAAAAAACAAAATCCAACAATATGCTGCCTACAACATACACACCTCACAGCCAAAAATAGACACAGATTAAAGGTAAAAGGTTGGCCAAAAGTCTACCAGACTTGTGGTCCAAGAAAGTAATCCAATGTTGTGAACCTTATATCCAACAAAGTTAATTTTGACCAAAAATTAGTCAGAAAGGACAAAGATGGTCACTACATTATAGTAAAAGGAACAATACATCAAGAAGTCATAATGCTAGATAACATTTAAGCTCCCAAATACAACCCTCCCAAATATATGGAAAAAGTATTCAAGGACATCAAACATCTTATTGATCTCAACACAATAATACTTAGGGACTTTCATATACCATCATCAACAATAGACAGATCATCAAAGTAAAAACTCAACAAAGATATCTCTAACCTAAACAACTCTATTAACCAATTGGACTTAACAGATATTTACAAAATATTCCATTCCAAATCGGCTGAATTTACTTTCTTCTCAGTAGTGTACAGATCCTTCTCCAAAATAGACCACATCCTAGTCCACAAAGCTAGTCTTAACAAATATAAAAAAGTTGATATAATTCCATGTATCCTGTCAGACCACAGTGGAATGATCTTAGCAATTAACAGCAAACACAGTATACATGTTCTCAAAAAAAATTAAAAACGGAAGTACCATTTGATCCAACAATCCCACTAGTGGGTATACATAAAAAGGAAATGACATCAGTATATTCCAGAGTTATCTGCACCCCCATCTTTATTGTTGCATTATGTACAAAAGCCAAAATGTGGAATCAATCTAAATATTTATCAACAGATTAACAAATAAAGTAAATGTGGCACATATACACCAAGGACTACTATTTAACCTTTAAACATGGAAATGGAGGAAATGCTGTCATTTGCACTAACATTGATGGACATGGAGGACATTATGTTAAGTAAAATAAGCCAGACACAGAAAGACCAATATTTCATGGTGTCACTCCTTTATCAACCTGAAAAAAGTTGATATCATACAAGTGTGGAGTAGAATAGTGGTTATCAGAGCTGGAAAGACTAGCAGGAAGAGAAAGATGGGCAGAGATTGGTCAATATACAAAAGTACAATTAGATAGGATTGAGTTCTGGCATGCTATTGTGCATGAGGGCAATTAGGGCTAACAATATTATACTGTACATGTCAAACACCAAGAAGATTCTAAATGTTCTCACAAACAAATGATAAATATTTGAAGAGCTAAATACCCTGATTTATTCATATATTGTGTGTACATGTATCAAAATACCACAGTATACCTCACAAATACATGTAATTACCAGGTGTGAATTTAAAACAAGCTTTTTAAAAAAAATAAAGACAGTATCTTCTCTTTGATTAAGGAATTACTTCTAAAAGCTATTTACAATCTTAGTTTGGCAATACTTTGTAAAAATGCTCAGATGAATTTTTATCCTGCAAAACTGTAAGACTTCTGATTCCAAATCCAAATTAATACACTGTATAATATATCAACCCATATATTACATTTTATTTTGCATACTATATGACTTAATTCTACTTTTAGATGTTATTGTCCATTAAATAACTCAGTCTTCTGGATATAAAGCCCTACACAAGAAATTTATTTTAGAACTTTAAATTGGAGGCAAAATTTCTCCTAATGAACTCATATGCTTCCTCTGTTCCAATAATGAGGGTCATTTTCCTTTCCTGATTGCCAGAAACTTCAGGTCCTAACATGAAGTATAATTACAGAAATATGCTAACCTCGTAGCAATGGTATCTGCAGTTTCCACTTTTCGATGAGCTTGATTTTCCATATCAATTCTATTATATTTGTGAAGAAAGATCAAAGCATAAATACCTTTGGTGAATTAAAATAAAAAGATAGTATACTATATATTCCATATGAGTCACAAAGTTTCAGAGTATATTTATATATAATGGCTTACCATTTGAAATAAATTATTAATATATAAGCTTACTTGTTAAGCCATGTTAAATGGGCATAAACACCTCATTTCATTTATATGTAAGGCTGTTTAAGCAGAGTCTGAGGATTTTAAAGTAGGTCTCAATTTCACAGTTAATGTTTTCCCAAATATTTTAGACATTAGAAAATATCCATTCTGCTTCACTAGCTACTTAGAAAGCCAGAATCATTATTATAAGTCCCTAGACCAACTGATCACTTATTATGGAGGAAAGCTTACAGTAAAGAATAAATTCCATTAAAAAACAAAAAATGAAATCATCTGTACCAAAGTGAAAAATATAACCAATATACCTTTTATAATAATATAAAGAACTAGTCATAGGCCCATATTTCTTAAATTAAAAAGCCTACCAATTATGCCCAATAAGGGTTTTTTTAAGGACTAAATAAAAAATGTGGAAGTAAACTGAATAAGAGTCTATATTAATTTTGTGATTTTCCTTTAATCCTATGAACTACAAAAGTTATTAATAATAATACAAGTATTAAATTCAAATGGACTGAGTCAGTTGCTCTAATAATATAATTGCATCTAGGGAAAATATTCAGGTTTGCATGTTTTGCTGCTATAATAGTAGAAAGAAAATAGGCAGAAACTGAACAAATAGCTTTACATGTGTTGTTGAGATCTTTTCCCCCTTCAAACTATGCTTTTGGAAAGAAAAGATGACAAAAGGAACAGAACACATAATCTGAAGATGTAGTCTTCTGTCTTCCCTGTCATTTTGACTCTGCTTAATAATCCTATAAGGATTGACTTTTCCTTCAGGGAAAGTCAATTTTTAGGAACACAGCCCTATGTCTTATTATTTATCATCTTGGGCAAAGCCACTCCTATAGGCTACTCACTGACCCTGTAAGAACAGTGAAATTGAGGCATTTAAGATATCAAGAGGACCATAACCAGACTCTGTATAGCTTTGTCTTCAAGTCTAGGCTTCCTCTGGGACTTTCCTGCTGGTCCTTTACTCTGGTCATTAGACTTTTATCTTCTAGGTTGTAATAATTAGTCTACCACTTCCTCGTTTGGTTTCTGATTCAGGGCCCTAGGAGGCCTCCTGCTGAGTGACAGTACCTTGTCACCCCTTACTTCTCAGTAAGCATCAATTATATTACTGGCTAATGCATATGGAGCACAGTGCTTAATATGCACATTTATTTAACAAAATGTATTGTTTAGTACATGCAAACCTATACTGTCTGCTAAGAACTGAAACACACAGACACACAAATCTCTGCTCCCTTTGAGCCTACGAGGAATCAGACATGATCCTACAGAGTTAGAAATACATGAAAACAAACAGGTATAGATACTCTGAAAGAAAAGAGTCATTTTTAAGAGTGTATACTGAATATATCAAAGGATACCACTTGACTAAAAGTAATATTAGGCTTACCCAAGCTGAGATGTGAAAGATAGGAGATTTAATTAGGTACAGTGGACAAACACTCCAGACAGAGCAAAGAGTCTGAGTAGGGAGACTATGACAACCACATCAGAGGAAATGGTAGGGACAGGATGGTGTGGACCACTTGAGAAACTACAGAAGGTTGGCATGGCATGAGTGCAGAAAGCTACAGACGGAAAGAGGAAAGCAACAAACAAAGCAGAGTTTTGTAGGTTACATTAAAGATTTAGGTCTTTATCCTTACAGCAGTTTAAGCCATTGAAAGTTTTTAAGGAAAAAAATGGAATAATTCTATTTGGAGTTTAAAGTGATAACCCTCCTTAGGGTTAGGGCTGCAAGACTGGAGGTGGACAGAATGGATGCAGAAACACCAGTTAGGAGGATATTGCAGTAATCCAGGCAAGAAAAAATAGCATCTTAATCTCATAGTAGCTCACTTAAGGGAATTCATGTGCCAGACATATCATATCTGATGTAACCACCACAATAATGCCACATACTAGAGATTATAGTTACCTTTAATGATGTGGAAAGTGAGGTGCAGAGGTGCTGAGTGACTTGCTAAGGTCACAAAGATAAGCAACAGGAGAGAATTCAAGCCCAAGCAATCAAGCAGTGAGACATGCTCACATCCTACATCCTTTGCTACTTCCTGGAAAGTGATAGCAATAAAACTGAAAAGTGCACAGATTTAAGAGATATCTGGAAGTTAAAATCACAGGGCACAGTAATGGCTGAGTTGGTGAGAAGGTAAGGTCAGAGCAAGGAGCTGTCAAGGATGACGTCTAAGTGTCTGACACAGGTGGATGGTGGTGCCTTTCACTGAAATAGGGAACAACTGAAATTAGCCTTTTTTTCCTCTCTCTTTCGGAGGGGTTTGGTAGGTAGAGTGTGCTAAAGAGACTATGAGTTTAGTATTGAACATGTTGAATTTGAGGAAGCTTGAGATATCCAAATATAAATATCAAGTAGACAGGTGGATGTATGTGTCTGAATATCATAAGCAGCATCTTGTTTGTAAATCTGAGAGCCATCACCATGGGAGAGATGAAGTCATGGGCATAGCGGTACTTACTATGCATGAAACTCACACGGTAGACCTATTCTTTTCCACCTTGTGATGAAAACTCAGGCAGACCCATAGCTTTTCTGTTGGTTATGAATAATAAAAGTCACTACAAACTTTAATCATCAAATCCAGAGCAGTGAGCAAAACTCCAAACATCCCAGCAGCTTAGGCCTAACAGGGTAAAAAGGGATTAGATTTTTTTCTTTTCTTTTCTCCATCCATCTCTTTTACTCTTTCATTAATTGTTATTTTTTCATTCCTTCTGGAGAGAATTCAGCAGTTTAGTGAAGAAACAGCACACAGTGGAAGTAGCTGATGAAGTTGGAATGTGGGATCAGCACCTTCTTGCGGAGACCCATGTGTCAAATCTTGCTCAATATCTCCATTTGGATTTCTAATAGACATTACACACTTGGTGTGTCTAAGATCAGATTTGATTTCCTCTCCCCCACTAAACCTGCTCCTCCCATGCTAGCAAATGACAACTCCATTATGTCACTTGTTTGGGGAAAAATAAATACCTTAAAGTCCTCTTTCTCACATAATCCATTTCAAACCACTAGGATTACCTGTTCATCGTCACAGTAATTATTTGCTATAAAGTCACTGCACACACCAAATTAGCTAACACTGAATCATTGCTCCTAGAGAAAATGCAGATTTTTGTTCCCCATGTGTCTTTAGCAACATTTTTGCCAACTGATCATAACAAACTTGCTTTATGTGTGTTTCTGTTTAAAACCACCTTATTTATAATATGTATTATTGACTAACATTGAACTCATGGCCAGCAGCACTGTAACTCATACCTGAACAAAGTTTCTGTAACACATTTATTATCTTGGTAAGGCACATTACAGTATTCTTGTACTTAGAAACACTAGACAACACCTCAGAACTATGCTTGGGGCCATTTTAGACACCAAAATCATCAGCAAAAGGCACAAAATACAAAATCAATAGTATAAGTCTACCATATGAACACATGCTTTCATGAGTCCTGAGGCAAGAAGGCGTCAACATGTTAGAGCTCAGTTGGGGATATGTACAGCATATAATTCACTTTTTCTTTTTTGCCACTTTGTGCATGCACATATCTGAAAACCAGCTCCAAAAACAAGTGCCTCAAGCGTTGACTTTGGGGTTACAAATTTTAACAAGGAAGCAAATTCACAAAAATTGAACCTCTGAATAATGAAAATTGACTGTAGGATATGTCACTTCTCACCATCATAGCCACTTCCACCCTGTCCATACTACCATCATCTATCTCTTCCTTTGCACTGGACTTCTTTTAAAGAAATTTAGTTATTGTACAATCAAAAATGTATACAAAGTAACAATGTGATATGCATATATTCTTTTTTTTTAAAGCGAGAGGGACAGTGAGAGAGACAGAGAACGAAACAACTTTATTTAGTTTTTCACATGGTCTTAGTTGCTCCAACACTTAATTGTATATGTTGGTGCTGGGGTTTGAACCCGGGTCCTCGTGCTTACAAGGCAAGCACGGAAACCGCTGAGCCACCGCTCCAGCCCCTATGCATATATTCTTAAATCAGATTTACCCCCTAGAACCCTCCCTATTCTTCCTCCCTTTTCCCTCCTCCACCTGCCCCCTGCCCCCTCCTTCTGGATACTTATCTATGATTGCCCTAGATTATGTGTTGCTATGCCTTTGTTCGGTCAAATACGTGAGACTGGCTACCTTTCACACAGGCCTGGATTTATCTCCAGCCTCCACAAATGAGTGAAAACATTCAACCCTTCATTCTCTATGTTTGGCTAACTTTGCTCAGCATGATCTGTTTCATTGCCATCCATTTATCTTCAAAGGCTGCAATATCACTGTTTCTAATTGCTGAGTAGAACTCCATGGTATATATGTACCACAGTTTCTTGATCCATTCATCCAGTGAGGGGGATCTAGGTTGGTTCCATAATTTAGCTATTGTAAATTCAACTGCTATGAACATAGATTTTGCTGTGTTACTATAATGTGCTAATTCTAACTCCATTGGACAAAGATTCAGAAGAGGGATAGCTGGATCATATAGTGGGTCTATCTCTAATTTTTTGAGGATTCTCCACACTGTTTTCCAGAGGGGATGTACCAGTCTGCAGTTCCACCAACAGTGTTTACACTAGACTTCTAACCTGATCCTCAGTGTGTACCCAGAACCCCCAAACATTCCCAGTGTCCCCCAATAGTCTAATATCCATATGACTTTTAATTTCAAATCAAGGCCATGCCACCCCTCTGCTCAAAACCTACCAGCATCCTTCAATCTCTTTTAGAATGAAATCCAAAATTCTGGCGAAAACTGCATAGGGTATTGAATTATCTGGGCCCCCTAATCTCTTTATGGGCTCATATCCTGTCACCATCCCTTGTCTCACTCCATTCTAGACAAACATACTCCCACTCAGGGCCTCTGTATTTGCATCTATTTTGAATGGAAGTTCAAATTTCTCATACCAGAAGCAGGACTCAGTCACTCTTGACAGTTTCCAGTCCTATACATCCTACCAGCTCCTCAAGGTGGTCATTGAGATGCTGTCTTTTACCACTGCCCCTTGGTGACCACCACCTCTACTTCCTAGGGGTCAGCTATATGTAATCTGCCCAATTCACCCCTCTTGTTCCCCACACCTCTCAGGGACTGCACACACAAGCAGCAGGGACAACTTCTCACCCAAAGAATGACACCAAGGGAACTCATGCCTACTTGCTTTAAACCCACCAATGAGAAACTCCCCAAAGAGAAACTGCTTGGGCAGCTCTGGCCCCCAGTAAAGGCTGAGGTCCTTTAGGTCCTGTCTTGCTCACCCTTGGCTAAGCATGCACATCTGAAACAACTCCCCTACCCTTCCCACTGGTCCTCCTCTCTGGGATCTGTAAGTAAAACTAATGCTTCTGCTACGTCATGTGCTTCGTTGTGCTGCCTCCTCTGGGTATCACCCAATCAACACATCCAGACTGACATCATTTTGGTCAAATCCAGAATTTAAAACTACTCTCAAGAGAGATCTTAAGACCAAATTGGAAAGATTGATAAATGGAAAACACTAAAAAAAAAAAAAAAACTAAACCACTTCTTCAAATTCCTGCTCAAATATCTCCTTATCAAAAACAATCCTTCCAAAATAACCTCCATATAATACCATCCCATTACTCTCCTTACTCCTTACTTGTCTATTTTTCTTTTTCCTTTTTTGTAAGGGGAATGGGGCAGTCCAGGAAATGTAATCCAGTAGCACAGCACTTTACCACTGAGCTATATTCCCTGTCCTTTTTATTTTGAGACAGGGTGGCCTCAAATTTATGATCCTCCTGCCTCAGCCCCCTGTATTGCTGGGATTACAGGCAGGGGCCATGGTGCCAACCTACATGGCATAATTTTTCTTGCCAGCACTTATCACCATCTGACACATTTGTTATTTCTACTCTGTTTTTTCAATATATTCCCAGCATCTAGAACATCCAGCATGACATAAGTGCTCAGTGAATACTGATCTAACGAATGCAGAATCTGTCACTCTCCCACAGAGCTCTTTTACGGATGATCTATCCTGGCTTGAGACTGAAACTGCATGATGCTACTAATGCCTCACACCCAGATTAGATTTCAGGAGGCTCATTTTTCTTTTGGGTCCCTCCACCAGCATTTGCATCTGTTTTAGTCAGCTTTCCACCACTGTGAAAAAAAATACCTGTAAAAATCTACTTAAGAAGAAAACATTTGTTTTGGCTCACAGTTTCAGAGGCTTCAGTTCTTGGTCAGCTGGTTATTCTATTTCTTTGGGCTCATGGCAGGACACAGCATCATGGGAGAGGGGAGTACATGGTAGAGCAAAATGCTCATTTTGTGACAACTGGGAAGGAGAGAGATCTAAAGTAAAGAAGGAAGGTGCTGGGGACAAAATATACTCCTCAAAAGAACACATCCTTGACTTACTTCCTTCAACTAGGCCCCACCTCCTAAAGTTTCTCCACCTCCTAAAAGCACCACCAGCTGCCATGAATTGCGAGGGACATTGAGATCCAAACCATGGTAGCTCTCCTTTAACCCTTGGGTCATTCTTCCTTAAGTGGAGGCAAGACTAGCTCCCTGACAAATGGGGTTCTCATCTAGTCTCCAAAGAGCACACACTTTAACCTGCTGATAGAATTTAGCCCTGAACACCCCATACTCTTCTCCAGGTTTTCACAGTGGAATTTTCCATTGCCTGAAACTCTCCCAGCCTCTACTCATCAGCCCAGCTAACCTTCCACACCTCAGCTTCAATATCACCTCCTTCACTGGGCCTTCTCTGACTCACTCACCTGAGTTAGGGCCTCCATCCAGTGCAGTGTTTCACAAACTTTGATGTATAGGAATCACCTGAAGGGCTTGTTTAAAAGATTCCTGAGCCCCATCTGCAAAGATTCTGATTGTGATTAAAGAGATATGTGAATTTTAGTTCTAAAAATCTCACAGGTGAGTCAGAAAAGGCTTTTCCAAGGTGCATACATTGAGAATCACTCCTCTAGATTATATCCTGTAAGAGTATTCATCACATCTTATTGCAATTAAATATTTAACCACATCTTTCTAGCAAGAGAGTAAATTGTATAACGTATCTGTAAATTATTCAACAACAAATAAATATTTTTAATAAATGCCCACCTTGTGTTAAGGAATGTGGGCATTAAGCATATTAAGTAATTCTCCTGAGGTTACAAATCCACTAAAGAAAGGGATAGGAAAGAAACAAAAGTGACATGAGGAGAAGCTAGTCTAACACCCTGAAAAGCAGTAAAACTGCACCCACTCTAGAACTGTAAGTATTATTGTTGGGCCCTGACTTTAACTTGTAGTGGAGAAGTCCACAAACTAGTGGGCAGAGACTGACTTCTATCACACTGTACCCCTTCTCCCATCTCCCCTGCCTTCCCTGTCCCTTTATCCCCATCACACGCACATGCACCAGCTTCTCTCTCAGCATTTCCTAATGTCTTCTATACATCCAAGTTAAAATTGCTGATTAAGAAAATAAAGAAAAGCTAGGAGGTTTAAATGGTCCTGTAAGTTATTAGGAATCACCTTTATAGAGAAAAAAACTTGTGAGGACCCCTGGGACATAATTATGATATATCTCAAGAAAGTAAGTTAAACTAAACAAGTAAACTGCTTAAAGAACTATTTCCATTTCTGTTTCCAGAAACTCATGTTTGAAGACTTATGCAAAGCCTTATCAGTCACATCCTTCTTAGCAAGGTCACATGGCTTGGTCTTTATATTTTGATGAATAAAATAACAGAATGCATTTGTATAATGGAGGAAGAGAAAATATTTTAGCTATGTAAGTCTGTACTGTGTGGTTATGCTGGAGAAATGCTTAGTCCTCATCTCTCATATATCCATAAAATACAAGACTTTTAACCCCAGAAGGGAAAAATCTGGAAGGAGTTCTTCTGGATTCCTTTTCTCTGGCTCCCAGAGATTGACAAACATGAGAGAAGGAACTGAGCCTATGTGGCCTTTTTCTTTCTCCTTTCAGAATGGCCCACCTTCACTGTTCATCCACACAGTGAGTTTACCAACACCAAGTTCTGAATCTGTAGGAGTCAGGGTCACATTTTGGAGGTGAGGAAGTAAAGTCAATTCAGGAGAATAGATTCAGCCTTATCAACAATATTGACTCAGAAAATCAGTAGTGGGAAGAAGGGAAATTATTTGCTGGCCCCCTAAATTTTAACAGCCCTCATGTTTCAAACTTACAGTCCTCTCAATTTTCCCTCCACCTGTCATTCTCAGCCTTAAAACCCAACTTACCCTATGCAGCTGATTTTCTTTTTTCATTTTTGTTGAAATCCTTCCACAATCATCTCCTCTGGGTTCAGCCTGCCCTGAATGGTGGTTAATTGTGGCTGAAACAGTCTCCCTTGGGCAGTTATAAAGTTTTTATAGTTAAGGGCCATTTGGAACTTGCCTTTGTGTGCACTGAACTCTATGGCTCCTTCTCACCACAGTATTAAAAGTTTGTCTTTTTCCCTCTGTTAAATAGGTTTTAACTGACAGTTGTCTATGTGTCAGGCTGCTTGTTAAGTCTTGGGACACAGGCCAAGACCAGAAAGATACAGTTCCTGTTATCACTTTGTTGAATAAGTACAAAGACCATAGTAAACCCTCATTAAAATTTAACTGACTGGATGCAACAGATAAATAACTGTTCCCCCATCCTCCACTGTTCACTGAAACTCTGAGTGCTGATTCCAGGGAAAATGAGAGATCAAATCCAATATTAATATTTTTTTCTACTACATCTTTCAGACCATAACACACTATATCTTACATGATAATAAGTCTAACACCACTATAAATATCTAGTATTTATTGAACCCTTAACTATGTGTTAAATACTTTATATGAATTACTATACTTACTTTTCATAACCACATTATCAGAGAACTGATATATAGTTTGTAAAAAGTAAACAATCACCCAAAAGCAGAATTGAGGTTAATTCTAAAACAGATGTTAGCTATTACTTAAGGTTAGATGATTATCCATGCACATCTCACAGATAAGGAAAAAATTGAGCAGTTGTTTCCCTCTAAGTATACTGAACAGATTATCTATTTTAATCCTTCTAACACTGATCTTCAAAGAAAGCCAATGTCTATTTCTAGAGAATCACTTTATTGTATAAATCCAAAAAAATAAAAGCTATTCCAGCAATTTTGTGTAGGAAAAGCTTTAATACAAGCAATTACTACAGAACCATTAGAAAATGGCAGGAGCCAACATCAGAAGAAAATCTGACAGAAGATTCAAAAGAACAGAGGTCAAAAGCAGAGAAAAACTTCCACTAATGGACAACATTGTGACACCAAAGAGAAATTCCATGAATGCTCAAGGCCTGCCACAGCAGCCATGACAGCAATGACTTCTCTCCCTCTGCTTTCGAAACCTGGTGCTTGAGTCTTTCACTGACAGAACCAAGCTGACACTCTGCTAGCAAAAAATAAATAAAAATAAAAAAATGTAGTTTTCAGGTTTCATGCTACTTTACTACAGGGAGAGTTTAAAATGTCAGGAATGGAACTGAGAATTAGCAGCAATATCTGATAAATTTTATTCTGGATATTCAGTGTCCATTCACAATCTTTGGCCCACAGTTAACCTTCTAAACAATAATAATAACATCAAAAACATACTTCCAACTAACAATGCAACTATCTCTTCTACTAACAAAGATATACTCAACTTCTCCTCACACACACACATACACACACACACACACACAAATCGTAAAAGTCCCCAAAATTACTGCATCCACATTACTCTGTAATGTTTGTTTTCTAGGTCAGGTAAATTTTTTTTAATTTGTAATGTAAACAATAAATAGGAATATTAATCACAACCAATATATGTCATTATGAAATAGTACTGACATAGGGAGAGGGAAAAAGTTAATATATACAAATACATATATAACAAATACAAAAATATATATCCACAGTTACAGTAGCACTTGTTTCTCAAACCAGTCACAAAGTGAAATTATTAAACTCCTCTACTAAATTTCATTTGGCCTTAGCCTTTAACCAAGCATCCAAACTGGTAATTGTTGGAAGAGGGTTCTCCATGGAGCTTTCACTTTTCTACACATCTTTCAACAGAGTCGCTTGACAGCATTTGTTCCAGGATTGTCTTTTCAAGAATAGCTGTATAGAAAATAATCTTTTAAGAAAGAAATAGTGTGTCCTACATTGCAAAAGGTAGTTTTGGCATCCTGTATAATAAGGACAATGTCTCCATATTGGCGAAGGCCAGGCAGGCTTACAACATGTCATAAAGCATTTAGGTTTCTTAATCTCAGTATGCTTCTGTCATGCAACTCTCTGTGCACCACTGCCCGGCAATCTTTACCCTGTGGGAACTGGTGCTTGTGGACCAATGCAAATCCAGATGCTCTGTTATTATTGTGGTAGATAATAAAGTCCTTTTACCTGCCTCAAGAGTCTCATGTCTTTTGTTAGCATTTATAAAACTGTGACAGGCTAACTCATTAGCTTGCAGTAAAGTACCAGTGTTTTCACAACTCTTGACATTCAAAATGCTATGCCTGGTAACCTAAGTATTTCTTCTTGAGGTATATAACCTATACGTGGTCCTACTTTTTGGAGTTGCTACAATTAAAGTCTCCCATTAACTTTTATTACAGGATGTGAAATTATTAAGAGACACCCCCCAGATATATTTTTAGATTCCCAGTGTATTGTATCTCCATTAAAAAATAATACCTTATTTCCCTTTGGAAAACAAGACCAATCACAATAGCCGCTTCATTTAAGCCCTTTATTTTGAGATTAAAGTGACCAAGTATAGTCTCAACTTTCCAGTACAATGAAATTGTTATTGAGTCCCCTTCTAAAATCAGTGTTTTCCTATTTCCTTCATTAACAAGATCACCAAATTAAACAAGCCCTGTATGGAACAAAATTTTACAAGTGATCCCTAAGGGTTGGAAGAGCCACTCCTACTTCTATCCTTTGGATCCAGGACCTGGTTTGAAGAAAAAAAAATAACCATGAATTATTTGCTGTTCAGGAGAATATATATTACCATGAAGGACATCCCACCAGTAAATTATGGGACCCATCCAGCAATGTAATTGAGCCTTCAACAGATCATTCTACCTTTCTGGTCTTCAGTAGATCATTCCACCATTATATCAAGACAGATGTTTCTGAGTGATATAGTATATGGGAACACTAGTGAATCTCACAGACATAAGCCTATTTATTACTTCTTTTGCTATTCTTTGATCAGTGGCAAAATTACATGGAAAAGCAAAATGATGAACAAAACATAGCAAAATGATAATGTCAAAAACATTGTGCACAGAAAAATCAAATCTACACACAAAGTAAATGTTGATTTCAGGGAATACTATGTGCTAAGCTAGTACCATTGCAGAATAGTGTCCTCCCAGAATGTGGTACTGTTCTTGGCTAACGGCAAGCTGACCACTCACCAGTGGTGGCAGTAAAATAAGATTTGAGGAGGGAAATTCTACACTATTGAGCCTTTGTATAGCCTACATTCCTGACACAGTTAGTCATATTTCACAAAGAATTATTGAGTAAGCACTGGGGTGACTGGAAAGAAAAGCTAACTGATGTCTATAAACTGGCTCTTCTTGTCAAACTGATTATTGATAGTCTTGTATACAGTACATTCCTCTGATCATGAGAGACAAAACCCACACTCTGTTGCCATTCTGAGAAGTTCATCCTTACATACTTCTTCCTGAGAACTTCTAATCAACAATTCTTCAATTTTATTTCTTCCAAGTCTCTGATCATCTGACCAAAATTTCAGCTATTGCCAATTATACAATATATATTTATACTTCACATCATCTCTTCTCCCAGGTGCATATTTGAGCTTCTGCACCTAGGAGGCATTTCATTTACCCATTATCCTCCAGGAAAATCTCTGCATAGGGATAGAATAGTGAATCAAATTTGGTGCATTATTCACTCACATGATGTCATAGGGTTGAAGAAAAGTAGCAATCCCACAAAAGGAGGTGTCACTAGGATCAGAGCCAAGTACTCTAGCAACTCAGCTTGCATCTTGGGATATGCTAAAGCTCCATACCTTTGATGATACATATACCTATTTAGGCCTGAATTTAGATCTTGATAAATTAGTAATATTCAGTTCATGATTAGATATTGCCAATGCACCAAAACCCTGGTTCTCTTCATAATAATTCTCCCAAGTTCCCAGTTGACCCAATCTGCAACCCTGGGATCGTTATTTCAAGTTCTATTGGATCTTGGGGGTCATAAGGCAAGGTAGTACACACTTGCCCAAACCAACTCCAGAGACTTTCTTTGTTCTGAGTACTAATCAAAATTAGAAACCTTACTGGTTATTCAGGAAATAGATTGAAGTAACACATTCCAATGTATTCCAAAAAGGCATATGTTGACCTGTAACCCAAAGAATCTGTCAATCATGTCACAAACAAAATGGAAATGTAAGTACTTTCTTCTAAGATTGGTTCTTACTTTTGCTAAGTCAGCAATACTCTCTATGGAGTAAACTAGAAAAATCTTGAACTACAAGAAACACTACTGGTCCACTTCCTGTGAGCATACCAAAAGGGCTTGAAATCTAATGTCTTCAGTCTTTTGAGAAGTTACATCTGCTAAAGTTTCAAGCAGAATACACATTTAATAAAATGGTATGGTTTGATAGCCATCTGACACTTGACAAAGGTGCCAAAAGCTAATTTTGGAGAAAAGATAGCCTTTTTAACAAATGGTGCTCTGAAAACTGGATAGACATATGTAGAAAAAATGAAACTAAACCCTTATCTCTTACCCTGCACAAAACTAAGATTGAAATGGATTAAAAACTTAGGAAGTAGACCAGAAACCTTACAACTGATAGAAGAAAAAAAAGGATCTACACTCCATCATATAGATGTTGACACTGACTTCCTTAACAAGACTTCCTAAAGCACAAGAAATAAAACCAAGAATCAATAAGTGGGATGCTATCAAATTAAAAAGCTTCTTCACAGCAAGGGAAATGATTAAAACCATGAAGAGACAGCCTATTGAATGGAAAAAAATTCTTGGCCA
Organism: Aplodontia rufa; assembly: GCA_004027875.1. Classification (NCBI taxonomy): domain Eukaryota; kingdom Metazoa; phylum Chordata; class Mammalia; order Rodentia; family Aplodontiidae; genus Aplodontia; species Aplodontia rufa. Next base: position 42,656 of record PVKS010012518.1, read on the forward strand.
GATATTCCTCCAATAGGGAATTAATATCCAGAATATAGAAAGATCCCAAAAAATTTAACACCAAAACAACAAATAACTCAATCAACAAATGGGAAAAAGAACTAAATAGAAACTTCTCAAAAGAAACAAAGATGGACACTAAATATATGAAAAAATGTTCAACATCTCTAGAAATCAGGGAAATACAAATCCAAACTACACTAAGATTTAATCCAACTCTGATCAGAATGGCAATGATCAAGAATACAAACAACAGGGGCTGGAATGGTGGCTCAGCGGTTTCGCTGCTTGCCTGGCAAGCAAGAGGACCCGGGTTCAAATCCCAGCACCACGTACACAACTGAGTGTTGGAGCAACTGAGGCAATGTGAAAAACTAAATAAAAAGTTGTTTCTCTCTTTCTCTCTGTCTCTCACTGTCCCTCTATCTTTAAAAAAAAAAAAAGAATACAAACAATAGTAAATGCTACCAAGGTTGGCAGGTGGGGGGGGGGGATTGCATTTGTATGTTGTTGGTGGGATTGTGGACTAGTACAACCACTCTGGAAAGTAGTATGGAGATTATTAAAAAAAAAAAAAAAAAAACTAGGGATGGAAGCACTACATGACCCAGCTATCCGAATCCTTGTTATCTTCCCAAAAGATCTAAAATCAGAATACTATAGCAATACAATCACCTTAACATTTATTGCAGCACAATTCACAGTAGCTAAATCATGAAATCAAGCCAGGTGCCAGTTAGTGGATGAATGGATTAAGAAACTGTGGTGTATATATACAATGGAGTTCTACTCAACTATAAAAATGAATGAAATTGTGATGCTTGCAGATAAATAAATGGAAATGTAGAATATCAAGCTAAGTGAAATAAGCCAAACACAGAACCTCAAAGGTTGAATGCTTTCTCTTATATATGGAAGCTAGGGTAAAATAAAGGAAAGGGGGAGTGAAGGATTGGATAATATAAAGATAAAGGGAAGATGAGTAATGTAGAAGAAGGAGATTGAGAGGCGATATGAAGGGATGGATAAGGGGACATAATGCAAAATTTAATACTTTAAAAAATCATGTTTGGGCTGAAGTTGTGACTTAGCAGCTACAGTGCTTGCCTGGCATGTGCAAGAACACAGGTTCCAACTCTAGCACCACGTACATAATGAAGTGTCAGAGCAACGAAAATTACATGAAAAACTTAAAAAAAACTGTATCTCTCTTTTTTAAAAAAATTCATGTTATGTGCATATATAAATATACCACAAGGAACTTCACCTTTATATGTAAGTAGAAAGAATCAATCAATAAACATAAATAGGCAAGCAAAAAAGAAGTCTAGTAGAGCAGAGGATGGAATATGGAAGAGGGGAAGGAGGGCAGGAAGGAAAACAGGAAGGCAAAAAGGAACATCATGAACTGAAATCAAATTTCTCACACATATGAGTTTGCAGGGATGAACTCAACTACTATGTTTGATTATAAAGCTCTAATAAAAAGAAAGAAGAAAAACAAACTCTTAGGCTTATTAAATGAATAAACTAATACCATATATTGGCATTGCTCCATACCAACAATAATTTAGAAAAATAATACAACAATGCTCCATAATATCTGACTGTGATTATCTTGGCAATAGTTGTATCAATTAAACTCCATATGAATGTGAAAATAAATTAATATAAATAAAACAAAATGGTATGCTTTGCTTTCTAGTTCTCACTGTGACTTCCAATGTATGGTTTTGTTGTATTAAAGCACCCTACAGAAGAAAGATTTGTTTCTCAACCTTAAATTAGACATTACAATAACAGAAACCTTAATGCAGAAACCACATTGAGATAATCATGTCTTGGCATTAGTGCTTAAGTCTTTATGTACATTCAAGTCCCATCATATTCCAATTAATACTTCAATGGCTGAAATCTGAATCTAATGTGATTCTGGTTAAAGATGTCAGCATTTGTGACCCAATTAAATAATACAATGGTACCATGCTATTCTTCCATTGTGCAAATTCTTTGAAATTCTCCACTAATAGTCTTATGGATTTAATGCCCTTCCTCATGAAAGTTGAAGAACATCAGTACTCCATAGGTTGTTAAATAAATGATTGGATCTATTTCTTAGCACTTGTTTTTGATGCAAAAATGAAAAGAGGTCATCTTGGTTTGTCACTAGTTAAGATTTCCAAAAACAAATCATCCTATAATTATATTATTAATGTGAAATGAGGCATTGGTGATGTCCAAGTGGCTTTTAGAAAAATGTCAACAATTAGAAGAAGCCTTCTCAGAAGTGACACTGAAATATGATATCTTCCTTTGTAATCATAGAATTGAAATCTTTTTTTTCTTTCAGGATACCTGCTGGCAGGGGTCATTTTCATTCCAACCTATTACCTTAGTGATTATGTGGTAATGAATACTGATCAGCTTACTAAGGAGAGAAAGAATTTCCTAAATTAAATCACTCTGATGGGTGGAATCATATTTTGGGTGGGATATCAATCACAATTTGACCTTCTCCAACAGTGCTGTTTATAGACTATATCCACCTTTCAAATAAGTGTAGAAAATAACTCATTCTTAAATTGTCTCATATCGGTGAAGTATGAGCAATGTGTTTCTGAAGAAAGGGTAAATTTTTAAAGATTTCATGATGGATTATTGAGTTACAGTATCTATCTTTACAAATGATGAAGATAATTCACAAATGATTTAAACATGAAGATGAGCGCTATAATCTATATAATTCAGATTATATACATTATTGCAGTTAATATTCTTTTGCATTCTTTATTCTTTAAAATTCACTTCCATTGAAAATTTTTCCATTTATATATCAAAACTTTAAAATAAACAATGATTCCTATGTATAATAGAAAAAACACATGAGAGAAATAAATTTAAAATGAAAGAAAAAGCCACAAATGCTTTCCCTTCATACATAGAAATTGTCATGAATTAAATTAATCATCAAAAAGGTCAGTCATTTGAGGGCTGATATTCATGCCCCTGAAAAGTTCAAAACAATGAAATTAGATTTTTAAAAACCTGTTTTGCTTATGATTTTCCATAAGTTGACTTGAAATAGATTGCATATTCTAAACACAAAGCTTCATTTTTTGGACAAACTTATTAATAAAAACACAAGGAGGAACAAGTACCTGAATGACTTCCTAAACTATGTAATATACTTAAAGGCTTTGACCACAGGAAATTAGAATTATTTAAAATATATTGCCAAGTTGTTATTACTAAATAAACAAACTCAAAAGAAATGGTTTCCTAAACTATATCTCAGTTTGAATTTCAATAAGGATCTTATACTCATCATTTACTCATCATTATCTGTGTGTGTGTGTGTGTGTGTGTGTGTGTGTGTGTCTCCAACATCTGAGACAGTATTCCTCATCTTAAATACTTAAGTTTTTAGGATGAAACCACATATCTTGGTGCAATAATCTCAGAAATGAGACCACCATATCTTAAAATCTCATCAAAATGATTTTAAGAGTAGTTAGTAACTCAATCTTCTTGGAGAATTCACAAGTTTCCTGATTTGATTCTCTATTTTATTTTACATTCTCAATTCTCTTTTCTACAGTGAAAAACATTATAGTAAGACACCAAATATGGTAGCAACTGAGGGTCCACATATATTTAATCAGAAATTGTGTTATAGTAGGAAAACAATTTATGCATTATGTTTTCTTATCCAGTTTTGGTTTTTGTGGTGCTGGGGATCAAACTCTGTGCCCTTCACAGTGCTGTGCCACTGAACCAACTCCTCAGCTCTAAGCATTACTTAAAGGAACAGCATGGGGGATGTTCCCCCAGAATGCCCAATGCCCACTCTCAAGAGCAAGAAATAATCACTCTTGAAGAGGAGAGTTCTGAATTAAATTGCTCCACCTTTTATTCTTACACTTTTAAATCTTTTCCAAAATGTATTGGTAAACTTTTTTTTCAGAAATTTATTTGTTGAAAAATCAAACAGGCTTCTAATATATATATATATATTTTTCAGAATATATATATATAATATATATATATATATTAGAAAATTAGATTTATCCCCAAGAGCCCCCCTCAATTACCCACCCTTATCCCCCCACTCCTTCCCAGTACATCTCTACAAATGCCTTAGCTTTATGACATTACACCTTATCCAAATTTAAAACATGATAATAGACCTCCTTTCTCAATGGCCAGGGTCTGTAAATTCCTTGCCTCAATAAGTTCATTTTCATAGCATAATGGATAATTAAGGCCTTCACAAGCCCTAAAGAATATGATTACCCATGTCAGTTTTTGTTGAAAATAATTGTAGATGAATATATACAAAGAATGAATCAAATTTATAGTTTAAGACAAATGCTGGATGTCATTTTAAAATAATTTCCTTGATCTGAATTTTGGGACTTTTTCCTGTTTCACCCAAAAGATTTAATTATTTGGTTGTTTGTATTTTGTTTTTGTTTTTCAACATTGAATTTTGAGAGTTTTTTAAATAAACTATGTGGCTTGCACTTCTTATTTTCTTCCTCTTTACAGCTTGTCTTTTCATCCAACAGTGTTTCACAGAGAAAAAGATCTTAATTTTGATGAGCTACAATTTATCAGGTTATTTTTATATTTTATAAACAATGGTTTTTGTGTCAAATCTAATTTTTTTGCCTACACTTGCATCCCAAAGATTTTCCTTCTATGTCTTCTTTTCTAAAAGTCTTATAGTTTTACATTTTACAATTTAAGTCCATGACACATTTAATCTATTTTTATATAAAGCATAAGACTAGGTTAAGGTACATTTTGGAAGGTTTTTGTTTGTTTTTTCATTAGTGTTTGGTTTGGGTGTTGGGGTTTTTTTTTGGGGGGGGTTGTTATTTGCCTGTTAATGTCAGTTTCTCTAACACCGTGTTGATTACATTCATTAAATTACTTTTGCACCATTCTAAAAAATCAAATGTGTCAGCTTGGAAGATGTTGACCAGCAGGAGGGCTGTAGAATCTCTTCATGAAGCTGGACACCAGTGGTGGGAGAAGTACCTCTATGTAAGGTGAATGAATGGTGAAATTTTTGCCTAAACTCATTAGTAGACAAGCAAGGAAATTTAAAGACACAGAGGCTTGGATAAACTAAGCAAAGAAAAAAGACCAAATATGGAACTAGAAGCTGCAAGGATGGCCACCCAGCAGGTAGGCTGCCAGATCAGCTCAGGGGGGAGGGAGATGTGCACATGAATAGAGGAAGGACAGATTGGCAATGGAGATCTCTGATATCAGAAGTGCTCTGCTGTGCTCCAGAGTGGAACTCAGGGACTGCAGTAGTGCACATAACATAGACTCCCCACAACCTGGCTGCAGAGAGCCAGGGCAATAGCCATTTTGACATGGTGGGCAGTCCAAACAGCTGCTCCAAGTCCTGTGTGCTCAGTTGGGAGGTTTCCCCAGTGGCTGCACCATTGGGCAGCTGACTGTTCCAGGTCCCCAGTGTTCTGATTGTCTGCACTAGGGGCTGTGCATGCCTGGTGGACCCTCTCTACTGACCCTGCGTCTCGTTAACAGAGTCTGTCCCCAATATACACACTCCAGGAGGAGTTCACTTTCAGGACTTTGCAACACAGGCAGATCCGCAGACCTACATGGACTGGGTGGGGTCAGTTACAGGACTTGCTACTCTGGTGCACAGATACTGCCTGGTCCTCACAGGCTGGGGAGAGATAACGTTCAGCTTCCATGACCCAGAAATAGAAGGGGCACCCCATGCCCAACACTGTCCTCTGCTTTCAGGCTCCATGGCCCAGTAATAGAGGTGGTGCCACAGACCCTGTGCATTCCAAGTGAGACTTGACTTCTGGGCCCCTTGAGTTTGCATTGGAGGCTTCCCCAGGGGTGGGTCTTGCTAGGCTAGTGTCTTCCTCTCACCGCCCCACCCCTTTGCTGGGACTGAGACTGCCTCAAGTGACATCCCTTTGGGACAAGTGAGGACCTCAGGTCACTCAAGTTTGGGGTGACAACTCTCCCAGGAAAACTCAGTTCAGTCCAACCACTCTCCTAGGATCAGAGCGATATCCTTGCAGCTGCTCCAGGATCCACAAGACTGCCAGTGATTCCTGGGGCCCCAGTTGAAGTGGGGCAAGAGTTTGGGCAGACACTAAAGTGCCCAGGGGTTCAACCCAAGTAGCCAAAAAGACTGGGGCAGGAAAAGTCTGTGCCCCCTCCACAGAAGCATATTGGGAGGACTCCTGGGAATCTGCCTTCCAGCTGAGAACAGCAAAACACAGTCCCTCCACCTAAATGTCAGATGTAAATATATATCCCCACTGTATATTTTGATCTCAGTGGTTACAACTCATAATCCTCCAAACTCTCCCCCATTTTTTTCTCGTTGTTGCTGTGTGTTTGCATTTGTAAATTTTTTTGTTTGTTTTGCATTGTTGATTTTTTATTTCTTGGTTCTTGTGCTGTGTTTGTATTGCTGTGGTTTGATTAGTGGCTGTTTGAGATCTTGCAAACTAGTGAAATATTCTTTTTGTGCTGTAGAGTCTCCCAGTAGTGAACCTCTGTGCTACCCACTTCTTCCCTTTCTTCTGAAAACACCTAAACTTTATTCTGCTTTCTCTCAACCTCTCTCAAAGTTATAACCCCAGTCTCTTCCTCTTTCATTCTTTTCTTTATATTAGCAGAATATTCTACATCATCTCCACTCTCTTGCTGCTTTCTGTCCAAATCCACAATTTCCTCACTACCTTCCTGTCATTTTCTATTTGCTCTCTAGACCTTCTTTCTTCACCAACAGAGGTATTGGAAAGCTAAAGTGAATGCCAAACTTGCTTTCAAACCAAGTATAGTCTGAGAACTCTCATGAAAGACTATGGCTAATCCATTTGTTCTTATATGTGGTAATTAACACTATAACAGCAATAGCAGGCACAAAATAACCAGATCAATGCTGTCTGTTGTATGCATTGACTGTATATATTGACTCTTATCCCTTACCTCCTGAGGTATTGGAAATTGTAAAGGTCTGTAATAATTCACAGGTTGGGGAAACAATCATTGAACCATACTATCCAAATTATACCCCAACCCAAATAAGTCAAGAGACAAAAACTCCACACTCATCAACCAAGTCCCAAAGTAAATTATCCAGGGATGAATCTCAGGCCCTACTCTATGAAACTGAAAATGAGGAAAAAAGGGAAACAATCCTCCTCCTCAAACCCACAACACCCCAGTCAAGGAGTCCATGAATAGGGTCCTGGATGAAAACCTAGAAAAAGATATTAACAATCTGATTATTACATCAATCAAAGAATTAAAAGAAGACTTAAGGAAGGAAATAAGAGAGGAATTTCAGGAGCTGAGAGACCATTTTGATAAAGACCTACACATTCTGAACATAGACACAGCAGAGGTCTTAGAATTGAAAAACACAGTCAACCAAATTAAAAGCTCATTGGAAAATACTAATATCAGAGTAATCTCAGTAGAAAATATACTGTCAGCTTTCAAAGAATGAACATCAGACAATGAGGAAAGTTGGAGCAATGCTCAATGCAAGGAGGATAGGCAAGAAAAGAGCTTACTGAGCATGATCAGAACTTCCAAGAAGTATGGTATAAGATGAGAAGAAATAACATGAGAGTTACTGGGATAAAGGAGAACCTAGAACAACAAACAAATGGCATAACAAACCTTCTCAATGAGATAGCCAAAAAAAAATCCCCCCATATCAGAACTGATCCAGAAATAAAAATTCAAGATGCCTATAGGACACCAAATAGACCTAAGCAAATGAGAAACTCACCAAGACACATCATATGCAAAATGAATAACAGAGAATCAAGGAAAGAATTTTAAAGCAGTAAAAGAAAAACACCAAATTACATTCAGAGGCAGACCAATAAGGATTGGTATGGGTTTTTTGCCTCAAAAAATAAAGGCCAGGAAAGTATGGAATGATATTTTTCAAATATTAAAAGAAAATAATTTTCAGCCAAAGATACTATATCCTGCAAAACTCAGCTTTAAATGTGATAGAGAAACTTAATACTTCCATGATAAGAACAAACTAGCAACATACATTAACACAAAATCAGCTCTACAGAGAATACTCAGAGACAAATTTCATTCAGAGGAAAAAGCTAACAACTCCCAAAGCCATAAACAGAAGAAAATCAATAATAACATAACTCGCTAAAATATATCCAAGATGGCACAAAATATATCAAAGGTCACAATCCCAGGGACCCAGAATCACATATCTATTCTAACACTGAATGTGAATGGACTCAATGCCCCAACCAAAAGACACAGATTAGTAGAATGGATCAAAAAACAAAATCCAACAATATGCTGCTTACAGGAGACACACCTCATAGCCAAAAATAGACACAGATTGAAAGTGAAAAGTTGGGAAAAAGCCTACCAGGCTTATGGCCCAAGAAAGCAAGCTGGTGCTGTGATCCTTCTATCCAACGAAGTTAATTTTGACCATCAACTACTCAGAAGGGATACTACATCATAGTAAAAGGAACAATACATGAAGATAACATAATGATAGTTAACATTTATGCCTCCAATTGCAACCCTCCCAAATATATGGAAAAGTTCTCAAGTACATTAAACTTCTTATCAATTTCAACACAATAATACTGGGACTCGTAATACACCATTATCAACAACAGACAGATCATCAAAGCAAAAAAAAATGAAGATATCTCTAACCTAAACAACTCTATCAATTAATTGGACTTAACAGACATTTACAGAATATTTCATCCTATTACCTTCTCCTCAGAAGCACATGGATCCTTTTCCAAAATAGATCACATACTAGTCCACAAAGCTAATCTTAGCAAATTAAAAAAAGTTGATATGATCCCATGAATCCTGTCAGATCACAATGGTATGATCTTAGCCATTAACAGCAAGAAAACAATAGAAAATACGCAAATATTTGGAATTTGAATATTAAACTCTATAATGAAGAATGGATAAAAGAAGAAATGAGAAGAGAAATCAAGAAGTTCTTGGAATTGAATGAGAAGGATGAGACAACGTATCAGAATCTATGGGATGGTATGAAAGCATTCTTAAGAGGTAAATTGATAGCAGAGTACCTTCATCAAAAATCAGGAAAGACCCCAAACAGACTTATGCTCCAACTCAAATCCCTACAAAAAGAGGAACAATCCAATCCCAAACCCAACAGAAGGCAGAAAATAACTAAGATCAGAGCTGAAATCAATGAAATTGAGAACACAAAAATAATAAAAAGAATCAACAAAACAAAGAGTTGGTTCTTTGAAAAAACAAATATGATTGATATATCCCTAGTCGACCTCACCAAAATGAAGAAAAAAGTGAAGTAAATCAATAAAATCAAAGATGAAAATGGAGACATCACCACTGACTCAACCGAAATCCAGAGGATTATTAGAACTTATCTTGAAAAGATATACTGTTCCAAGTTTGATAACTTGGAAGAAATGGACAAATATCTAGCCACATACGACATTCCCAAATAGCATATTTACAAAGTTGATATAATCCCATGTATCGTGTCAGACCAAAATGGTATGATCTTAGCAATTAACAGGAAGGAGGACATTGAAATTCTAAACCAACCAACCTCAGGTAGAATAATCGAAACTGCAATCAAAGGCCTTCCAAAAAAAAAAGCCCAAGACCAGATGGATTTGCAGCAGAGTTCCACCATACCTTTACAGAAGAATTAACACCTCTCCTTAGTAAGCTAGTCCATTAAATTAAAAGGGATGGAACCCTTCCAAATACTTTTTATGAAGCAAAATAACCCTGATTCCAAAACCCAACAAAGACACATCACGAAAAGAAAACTACAGACCAATTTCTCTGATGAGCATAGACACAAAAATACTTAACAAAATCCTAGCAAATCTCACCCAAAAACACATCAAAAAGATAATACATCATGACCAAGTGGGCTTCATTCCACAAATGAAGGTTGATTCAACATATGTAAATCAATAAATTTAATTCACCAAACAGAATTAAAGACAAAAACCATATGATCATCTCAATTGATGCAGAAAAGGCCTTCAATTATATCAACACCCATTTATGCTCAAAACTCTGGAGAAGATAGGAATCAAAGGAAGATACTTTCATCTTGTAAGAGCCATTTATGACAAACCCATAGCCAACATTATACTTAATAGAGAAAGACTGAAATTGTTGATCTTATACTCTATAACCTTTTGAGTCTATGGATGTTTTAATACATTCCTTGAAATTTTTTCATGTAGACAATCATGTCATCAAAAAATAGAGATAGTTTTATTTCTATTTTATTTATACTATACTTTTTTAAAACATTTTATTAAGGAATTGAGTTATTACACAATCATAAATGCATATAAAGTAACAATATGATATGTATATGTTCTTAAAGCAGAATTACCCCATTGCCCACACCCCAGTCTCTTGATTCTTCTATATCCTGTTTTTTTATTTCCTTTTCTTGCCTTATTGCACTAGTTAGACTTTTCCAGGAATATGATAAAAGGAATGGTCATAGAAGCATCCTTGTCTTGCTCACAATCTTGGGTGTAACACATTCAGTATTTCATCATTTAATATAATGTTAGCTGGAGAGGCTTTTGGTTTGGTTGGTTGATTTTTGTTTGTTTGGCATATGTACTTCATTAAGTTGAGGAAGTTCTATTCTATTAGTATGTTTCTGAGATTTCTTATCATAAGCAAGTGCTCAATTTTGTCAAATATTCTATCTGTATCAATTCATACGAATTTTTTTTGTTTGAATGTTAATATGATTGGTTGGATTTTTT
>PVKS010012519.1:0-10996 GCA_004027875.1 Aplodontia rufa
CAGGCAGGCGTTTATGGGGCATAGGTGATGGTAACCAGGCAGGTGTTCATATGGCATTGCTGATGGTAACCAGGCAGGTGCTCATGGTGTGTAGGTGATGATAACCAGGCAGGTGTTCGTGGGGCATTGGTGATGGTAACCAGGTAGGTGTTCACTGGGCGTAGGTTATGGACTGCTCCTCCAGCTGTCAAGGTCCCGGGCTGTTCTAACAAGAGACCAGTAAGTTCCCTTGCAGCTGATGCTCCACCAGGATAGCAAGGTTAGCAGGGAGATGGTGACTTCAGATCACGGCTTGTTCTGTAAGGACAGGAAACCGAGGCAGAGTGAGAGAGCAAATTGGGAAGGCAGAGGCCACTTCAGCTTCAGCAGCCCAAGATGGTTTCCTTGAATCAATAACCCTGAATGAGGAGGCAACCAGGGTCAGACCCGAGGAAAAACTTTCTAGACACACAAGCCCAGAGTGGGAGCGAGCAAAAGCTTGAGGCTCTTGTGAATTTTGAAGAAGACTGGCCCACATCTTTTTGGTTTAAAGCTAAAGAAGTAATTAAAATTGTCTGTCATGAGAATGCATAAATGCTCATAAAGAGAAGTCGTGGAAGAAACTATTTTTCACTAAGCTTCACTGTTCTGCTGAATGAAAACACAAATTCCTAAAATATTTTAAGTTGCATAACAATATCAAAATATGTAAAAGCACAAGCAAGGTAGAATTACACAGCACCAGAGCAACAGAAGTCTTCAACACCTATCTGTCCTTTAATCAAATCAGGGGATACATATAAGGATTACTATTGAGAAAACAGGAATAACATAATTCCCAGAATTGAATAATACAATTTTGAGACATTTCTAACTTAACATCATTTTGAATGCATAAATTTCTAAATCCTAATGGATTACCCACATAATATTTGGGAGATGAGGACACAAGAACTTAATTTCCACAAATTCTTTTCCCAACTAAGTAATTTGGAGTTGAGTTTCTGTCCCTTGTCAACTCATTTTTCAAAGCTCCTACCAACACTTTTGTCTGAAACACACCTGGGTCCACTCCAACCGCAAGTCTTCATTGTCTTTTCATCTGATAGCTTCAGGCGTCACGGGACCCATTCTCAGCCTCAGCCTCACCCCCATCTCACCAGATGTTTCAGACGTAGAAATGCAGTCATGTTATTTGATTATTTTAAAGGTCAGGGGATTCCTCTGAAGGGTCTACAAGACTCTTCCTGTTTGGGGCCCTTTGTGTTTTTGTTGGCTTTTGGGGTTTTTGGGTTTTGTTTCATTGGATTTGTTTTTCTATTTTTATTTTTCATTTGGGAGCCAGTGTTGTTTGGTTGGTTGGTTTTGTTGTTTGGTTTGTTGCTTTGGTTGTGGTGCTAGGGATGGAACCCAGACCCCTGGGCATGCTGAGCAAGGTCTCTGCCACTGAGCAACTCCCCAGTCACATGGAGCCCTTTGTCTTATTGTCCACTACCAACCAAATTAACTTTTGTTCTGCGGCTGTGCAGTTTCCCTCTTCTATGCCTTTTCCCTTTCTATTCTGTTCAAGCTGGCATGTCTTCCTTGCCTCCTGGCACAGAGTCCTGTGGCATGAAGCAAACCAATTTAGAGAGGTGGTCAATCACTAAAAAAGAAAGAAAAGCCGGAATCCATGACACAGGGGAGGAAAGTCTTAGGGACCTGAGATGCGGCCCTGACACTAACTATGGATAAGTCCTTGGCTTCCTTGAGAGCTGTCCTTTAGAATATGCACTATAAGTTACTAAGAACAGAGAGGATCATGAGATTGCATTCCAATGTCAGAAAACTGAGGGATATCCTCCATGGTAATGCAAGAAAGCATGCTTTGTGGAAGGCATAATCGTGGTGGAGAAGGTCTGAAAGAAGTTTCTATGAATGGGGATGAGAAGTTTCTATGAACAGGAATGAGAGGCAGAGATAACACAAGGAGCTAAGGGCCAGGAGCTGGAATCAGATACGCAAAAACAGGGAAGGCAGACTTTTGATAAGGGTTAGTCTAATTTAAAGAAAAAGTAAGGAGGCCGAGGATTGTTTCAGAGTGCTGCAGGATAGGCCCAGGCTTTCACGAAGGCAGAAAGATCTGAAAAATGTATATTTTCCCTAAGAATCAAAGACCTTGTCAGGTTGCCGTTCATATGACATAATGACCTCAGAGCAAAGAAGTGTTCAAATTTCATGAAATGCATTCAGTTATGGGGTTAATAATTAATGGGAAAGATAGTATCTGAATATACATTTTAAAATTCAACAGATGCTTTAAAAGCGTATTATTTTCTGTGCCAAAGCTAAAGTTTAACTTAAAAATTCATATATTAAATGTCACCTTGAAAGAGTAAGGACAGCTGCACAGACTAATAAATGCAGTCACAATCAAAGCATCTGGCAACAGGAATGAATAGAGAACACAAACAAAAACCCAAAAATGAAAGGAGGGTGGAGGAGGCACATTAAATAGTAATTTACAGAAATGTAGAAGGCAACTCATTTACAATAACTTTTATAAATAACACTTTCCCTAGAATAGAGGTAATTACAGTCATTAAAAGAAAAATCAAATGAACAAAGGCAGAAAATTGGAGTCACAAATAATCATGAGTCAACAATTATACCTATTAACATTTTGATAATTCTTTTCTTCCACACATATATCTGTGCATATATATGCCCCAAAGTATATTATGTGCTAATTTAGAACTTTATAGCCTGATTTTCATATTATAAAATGTCATGAACATTTCCTCTGCATTAATTATTTTTCTGAAGTGTATATTATGACTACGGTGTTCAATTAAATTGATGTAGCAGGCCTTGCTTAAACATTACCCATTCTTAAACATTTAGAGTATTGACTATGCTTTGCTATGTTGTGTTCAGTATTATTACAAATATACTTGTAGCTCAGTTTTGCATGTTTTCATAATATTGTTATTAAGCCAATATCTCTCAAGTCATATTGTGTGACCATTTAATCTCTCCCCCCCAAAAAATGATTCTATGGTAATAAGCTCAAATCACATTTTTTGTAATCTTGAAGTTGACAGTATGTATTAGAATTTTTAAAACTGTTGTCGCTTAGAAGCTTTGTTTAAGCCAGCATTGTGCAAATTGTTTGAATCATAGAAAATCCATGATAGTCATGTGCAACCATAAAGGTGTATCATAGATGTTTCTCTGGGAATTCCTGAGAATGAAATGCCGAGGTCAAAGTACAGGAAACTTTTAAGGCTCATAACATCTATCACCACCAAATCTTGCAAAAAGGATCGGTGGTGTAAATAACTCTCTCTTTCTCTAATGACAACAATGAGAATTAGTGGTCTACCTTTTCCAAATTGATAGGTGAAAAGTTACAGCATGGAAATTCACGTTTTTTATTTGTTAATGAGCTGACCTTCATCCCACATTTATTGAAGATGTATATTTCTATTTGTGTAAGCTGTTTATTTATGGTCTTTGCCTATTTTCCTATTACAGTGATCATCTTTTCCCCTTTAGTATAAAGAAATATCTGCCTATAAATAATATTAGTGTTTTTCTAATATATTACAAACATTGACTCTGATAGCTCTTTTTCAATTATTTTATGATGCTTTTCCTCTTTATTTATTCTTCTGCAGACAAAACAAACAAAAATTTTTATGTATAATTTCTGCTTTACTGCCCTCATTTAAGGGCTTTACCCACTTAAAAATCACATAGACTTTACTAAGCAAATTAGAAACACTTCAGTAAGGAAACCAGGTAGAAGAGCAATATTCCGCAGTCAATATATTTCCTATAAAAAAGGTCTTATTTACCATAAAAGAAGTAAACAGTGGAAGGCTTCTATGAATGAATTTGTATGCAGGACCTTTTTGAAAAATGCTATAAACTTTATGGAAGGAATAAAAGGAGACCAGAATAAGTAGAAAGACATTTGATGTTATTGGATAGGATGACACAATTTCATAAGGACATCAAACTTTCCAAGGTAATCTATAAAGTTAATTCAATTAAAATAAGAGGTCTCAAGAATTTTTAATAGAATTTGGCAAGCTAATTCTAAAAGTAATATGAAAACGTAATGTATATGAACAGCCAAGATAATTATAAAGAAAGAGAACAAGATAGGATGATTTATCCTACCAACTATTAAGGTGATTAGAAATAAAGTGTCTAGAAACAAACTTATATATTTAGGTACATTAGTACATTGTTAATATGGTATTTCAAGTTACTAGGGATGAATTAACTGTTAACCAAGTAGTGTTGATACAAGTGATTTTACCCTTAACAAAGGTAGGTCCCAGCTCATATCTTTTGCACAAAACCCTCAAAGAATTGTAGGAAAATATATATTTTCCTGCTAATATAGGAAAGTCTTTCTTAAACTAGAGATAACAGAATTTATAAATTGCTAAATTTGGCCACATCAAAATCCAAATATGTTCTATAAATAACTTCATGAAAAAGACATAAAGAATATGTTATGGTTTCAGTATGAGGTATTTCCCCAAGAGCTCATGTGTGAGACAACGCAAGAATGTTTAGAAGCTAACTGATTAGATTATGAGAGCTGTAACCTAGTCAGTGGATTAACCCACTGATTTGCATTAACTGGATGGTAAATGTAGGCAGACAGAGTGTGGTGGATGAGGTAGGTCACTGGGGGTGTGCCTTGGGGTTTATATTTTGTGCCTGGTGGTTTATATTTTGTGCCTGGTGAGCAGAACTCTCTCTCTCTCTCTCTCTCTCTTCTTCTTCTTCTTCTTCTTCTTCTTCTTCCTGATTGTCTTTTTTCCTGAACTTTCCTCCTCCACAACCTTCTGCCATGATGTCCCAGATCATCTCAGGCCCAGAACTATAGAGTCAGTCATCTGTGGACTAAGACCTCTGAAACCATGAACCAAAATAAATGTTTCCTCCTCTGATCTTTCCAGGTCTTTTGGATACAGCAGCAAAACAGCAGACTAAAACAGAATACAGGAGTATTTGGAGCAAATATAAAAGTGTAAAGAGCAACCACTAAGACCCATATTATAGATTAACCCCTTCAAGTCCATGATGCTCCCTGGTAATGTGCCTTATTGCACGCAAGACAGGAAAGCCAAGGTTACATTTTCCAGATTCCTGCACAGTCAGTATGTCAGTCAGTTTTTTGTCACTGTGACTAAAATACTGGCAATAACAACTTAGAGTAGTAAAAATTTATTTTGAGTTCATGGTTTCAGTGGTTCAGTTCATGGTCAACCAACTCCACTGTTTTAAGCCTTGGGTGAGACAGAACATCATGGCAGAAGGGCATGGTGGGGGAAAGCTGCTCACCTTACTGCAGCTGGAAGCAGAGAGAGAGAAGAGCCAAGGATAATTCCACATCCCACAACCCACTTCCTCCAGCTACACGTCGTCTGCCTACAGTTACCACCAGTACAGCAATCCCTTCAAATTATTAGTCCACCAAATGTATTAATCCACCAATTAAGTTACAGTTCTCATAATCTAATCATTTCACCTCTGAATACTCCTGCATTAACACAGGAATTTTGGGGGTACACCTCAAGTCCAAACCATTAAGAGTTGGGGTTTTTTTAAGAGAGAACGACAGTGAGAGACAGAGAGAAAAAAAATCAATTTTATTTAGTTTTTCATGTGGCTTTCATTGCTCGTACACTTCATTGTGTATGTGGTGCTGGGGTTTGAACCCACATACTTGCACATACCGGGCAAGCGCCATAACCACTGAGTCACAGCTCTGGCCCCAAGAGTTGGAGTTTTGTTAAACAGCCTCACCACCATCGAGCATTTACGTACTTACGAGATTTGGAAGAAAACATCAAGGCAGAGACAGGATTCCTTCTGCTTCCACTGTTTCTTCTGCACAGTTGTGGGAGGAACTCAGTTTTCCAGTTTCATGAGTCACAAAGGCCTCAGTGTCAAAATCCTAGATGCATGCATGTTGAGAGCTGGGCTGCAGGCCCTGATGCTCTCCTTGCTAGAATGGATTGTAGCCAAGACGGTGTGGCTCAGGAGCCAATCACTGTAGAGATGGCTTCCCCCTGTTTCCTGAAGCCAGCAATCTGGAATGGCTTCCTCATTCACCAGCTTTTCAACCATTTTGATATCCTGAATGTGGAAGAGGCAGCAGCTGCCTTGGCCACTTTTCGGTGCTATTCTAGGAACCATTCCTGGAAGCTCTCCTTAAAGCCATCCTCCCAGCCCCTCCTGCAACACTTAAGAGTACCTAACATATTAAGTGCCCTCAAGATGAAAATGGCTGTAGTGGTTTCTGTAATCTGCAAGAGAACTCATCATTAAAAGGAATTTGGTACCAAGGAAGATTATAGGTAACAGACCAACAAGGAGCCTCTGGAACTATCTCCCTCTTCTTGAGGTTGAAGGCCTTGAAGCTCGGATTACAAACAGTGGCATTTACAGAGCTTCTTGAAGTCATGATGTAGACAAATCAGATGCCATGGCACAGTAAAATGGTTTTCCAGAACATTCAGATTGTATGGGGTGGGTTGATTATTCCCAACTGCACTAAGAAGTTTAAATAAACAAAATGAGAGATCCTCAGATTTAAATTCTTTACTCAAGACACAGCAAGCAACCAGGAGGTTTCTGCATTTTCTTTAAAATAATCAACTTTCATCTCTTTATGGCTATGTATAGATTAAATGTGAAGAAAAGGTTAAATGACACAGAAGGGAGACGTGGAGTAAACAGTTACTCTAAAATTTAAAAATATCCAAAAGAGAAAAATAGGCATGTTAGAACTAGGAGATTAGGTACTTAAATATACTGTGAGCAGTAGCACAGGTGAGGTTCACAGCCTTTGGAATGTGAAAATTAGGGCTGTGGCAGGTAAAGGTGAGTGCTAAAAGTTGGAAGGGTGATGCTGAGAGATGGAGTCGCAAATCCAAAGCCCCACTTTCTCATCAGCAGAAGTAAACCATTGCCCCTCAGTTAGCAAGAATGGCCATGACTTGCTTCCAGAAGCAAAACAACATCACCTGAAAACCTTGCCATTTATGCCTCAGCCCTACCGGCCCTTACCAGTCTCTTACCTCCATTATAAGCATTGATCTCAGCTTTCCCTAGAGTCCCAATTACAAGGTCAAACCAGAAAGAAAAAATCTGATTCACTAAAATAACTATGAATTTCTGCAAATTTGTCTTGAAAAGCAATTCAGTTAAGTCACATAGAAGTGAATTCTGAATATTTGTGTTTGGGGACAGAGAAACACAATTTTCTTCAGGAATTTATCATTGTGGATGCACTTAGAGATGTTTTGGCTTCAATAGCTGAGAATAGTTGTAATTGTTTAATCTCATTTGGTTGACTGACTGTAACCTGGAGCCAAGAGTAGCCCACACTAAATAAAGATGAAGTTTCAGAAGCTAGTTCACTAATTAGGAAGATAAGCATGTTGTAGTGGATTTATCAGGGGTGATCAGCATACCCTCCTCCAGCAATGCTCCCTGGTGAACATGCCTTTGCAAGACATTGAAAAATATCCTAGGGAAGGAAAGGTCAGTGTCAGAGCCATAAATGAAGACAGCACGTGCTGCCTTTGGCATGGGATGTTTAAGTTCTGTGGAGATAATGGGACCACAGAGAAGCAGCTGCCTCATGAAGGCAAATTGCAGTCATTGCTATAACTACCAAAGCATCAGAAGGGCTAAACTAGTAATAAAAAATTTTTTGACTCAAAGAAATATTTAGAGATGGTTAATGGATTAAAAGTCCTTGGAACTAAAATAGACACTTGGTTCCTCAAGGTCTTACTTAATCAATAAAAACCCAAAGAACCTTAGGTGGGTTGGTAAAAGGTCTATCCTGAGTCATCACGGTAGGGAATCCCAGCCAAGCCCCAATTCCTCCATCTGAGCTGGTTCATAGACCAGAGCATCCTGAATAAAAGATGCCTTGGTTCTTTTCCTCTGGACAACCCTAACTAACACAGTTAGTTCACTGTGAAGCCAAATCAGCAAGTTCAACAACCAAAAGTAATAGGTTTAAGTAAAGCTGTAAATGGAGCAGGAAGAATATGATTTTTAATAAATGTAATTGACAACTTCATGTTTGGGAAGACTGAAAATCCATGAAATCAACAAAAGATCTTAGAAATTTAAAATATGGTTTTCAAACTTCAAAAAACACATAGATTTAGAAAATTGTTTAGCTGGGCTGAATTACATAATGAACCAACTAGAGAATGAATGAGTTGGATTATTGAATTGAGAACTACTCTTACAAGAAAGCAAAAATAGTCAATATAGATTAAATGTGAATAAAGAGTTAAATGACAGAGAAGAGAGACCTGGAAGCACCAGAATCCATCTAAAGGAAAAAAAATCCAAAAAAGAAAAATAAACATGTTAGAACAAAGAGATCAGATACTCAAATATCTACTAGAAGAACAATTCTCAGTGCTAAAAAGAATATTTATTTCAAAGAATAAAAATAAAAAGACCCACACCCTGCAATTAGATAAATAATAATAATTCAAGACCTCTTAGAGGGAAAAAAATCTTCCCAAATGGGGGAAATCAGACAGATGAGTTAAGTTCATGAAATTTCTTGTTTCTTAAACTTCATGAGCTAATTAATAGAATTGAATTCCAGAGAACATGAAGGAATTGTGTCATTTCTTAAAGAAAACTATGTGTGACTAGAATCTTAGCCACAAACTGTCATTCAAGTAGGAAAAAATCGTAAAGAGAATTGGCCATGTCAGTGGACTCAGGAAGTTGACCACTTACATCTCCTAAAAAATATTTAGGATATACTCCAGCAAAACTAAAAACAGAAAGAACAACAAAAGGAAAAGTCATTTCAAAGAGGATACTTTGGGCTGTAAAATAGACCTGTTATATCTGTGGTTAAATCTAAATGATTATTGATGCATAGCGATAACACAATTAATATTATGAACCAAAAACTAATAATAGTGGGAACAACTTAACCTTGTGGAAATAAATGAAAAAGTCCTGAAGAAGGAGAGCTGGACTCCAAGGAATGGCAATGCTCAGAGCATTCCTACATGTGAGGGTAAAAATAGCCCCTCCAGGAGAGAGCACACCTGAAGCTGAGTGCACCTGCTAAGGAACTGGATGTCGCATTTGCACCTGTGGCATTGTGTCCCTATGCAGCACCCCAAATCATAACTCATGAACCCCAGCCTTCAGCAATGTCTTGTTAAAGTCACAGTCATGGTTTAAGTTTATGCTCCCAGGAGTTAGTACAACAGTATACCTGGCTACGGGTAAGAACGACAGAGGCAGGGAGACAGGGAACGGGGAGGGAGAGGACTAGAAGTCAGAAGCAGCATGTTGACAAGTGATGAAGATCAAATGTTTGAGAAATTTCCTGCAGGGCACTGAGTTGCTGAAAAACAAGGTTTAGACAGGGGCTGATTTCCTGCAAATTAGTGGGGGTTTATACTGAGGGGGAGAAAGGTACAAAAAGGAAATATGGTCTATTTTGTGGCCACAGAGTGCTAGTGCAGAATACTTATGGGCTACAGTGAGAAATTTTATCCTAGCCCCAGCTTAATTATTCAGGAAGCCACAAATGCCACTGAGATTGGAGGATGCTCTCAGAAAAGCAAAACTATCATTTTTGGACTCCGCTGCTCAATTAGGGACACCATTAGGCCAGGTGAAAGCAGATTCTCATCAATATGAGGCTGCCAGTGAGACTCGGGCATCCATATTTTCCAGGATCATGTAAATCTAATTACACATAAACAGCTTGCACAGCACCAGACTGGCTGCTGCCCACCAAAGACAGGGTCCTTGAAATTCTGCTGGTATGCCAGAGCAAATGGCCAAAAGCTAGAGAAGGGAAGTGTCACACCATCTAATCACTTTTTTCTCAGCAGAAACAGGAGCCCAGAGAATCAGTCATTTGCCGAAAAACTGAAAACTAGAAAGTAAGTGAAAATTAATAGTAAGTGAAAAATTTACTGTGTTGTTGGTCTATTAAAAAAGATGTGTAATCCTATGTTACCAAAGTGAACAAAGATCTAATGGATTCCCCATCTCCTTGCTTGCTTACTCTATCATCTACCTATATCTATCTATCTTTCTATCTATCTATCTCTCATCTATCTGTGTCTATGTGTATGTATATATATATATATATACATACATATATATATGCATTCTAGTTTTTATTTCATGATCTTTGCTGGAATATTTAGATATAAGGCCTTGCACACTTACTTAGTGATTGCTCTAGGGATTACAAAGTGCTCATAATTACACCATCGCACGTACTCCTGAATAGCATGATGACTTAGAGACACTGAATTCACACTTCCCATGTTGTACCTCTACTGTCATATATTTTACTTTCCATAAGTTGAAAACACTGTCATACATTGTTCCCATTTTCTGCTGTAAATCGTCAGATCTATTATAACTAAATTAAGAAATAAGAACATCCACTTATATACACCCACATATTTACCATTTTGGTTACTCTTCCTTCCTTCATGTAGGTCCAAATATCCTCTGCTATCATTTTCACTCAGCCTGAAGAGTTTATTTGTCTTCTTTTAAATGTCTTGGCATAAGCTTCTGGTGACTTATTCCCTCCATTTTTTGTTTATTGGAACATGTCTTTATTTTCCCTTCAATTTGCAAAAACAAATGTTGATGGATATAGAATACAAGATTGACATTTTCCCTTCCAACACTTTAAAGAGACATTCCATGGTTTTCCAGTTTGCACTGTTTGTCATGAGAATTTAATGGCAAATTTTACCACTGTCCCTCTATATAAAAATACTATATGTGTGTGTGTGTGTGTGTGTGTGTGTGTGTACATATATACACATATTTCCTCCGGTTGCTTTTGAGATTTCCTCATTATCCTTGGTTTTCAGACACTTTGCTATAGTGTATCTTGTTTTGGATATTTATTTACACTCCTTTGGGTTCATGCATGTCTTTATATATGGCCATTTTTAAAATCATTATTTTCTAT
>PVKS010012519.1:11096-53469 GCA_004027875.1 Aplodontia rufa
ATCTTGTTTGAAGGAAGATGTCTTTCAAGTCTATGGAATTGTCTTCTTTATTTATTTATTTATTTATTTGGTAAATACTTTATTCTAATCATCATTTGAAATTCCATGCACTTGCCTTTTGCAGGCACTTAAATTTCACTAGAAAGACCCAGACAGAGCATGGTTTTTAATTAAAGCTGCTTCTTTTTTCTGATCTCCAAAACTGGGACAACATGCCTCAAGTTTGTGTGCCAGGTTGGTGGCATCAAAAGTAGGAAGACAGAGTTAAGTCAAACCTCATAAAAGGAGGATAGGTTGAATGCAGAATGCCACAAAAGCTCAATTTATCCAGCACCATTAAGGAGTAAGTGATTCTGTGCAAGGGATCTTCACAGCTATAATTAAACTAGGCACCCAAAACATCTCAAAGAAAGTCCTGTTCAGGTTAGAGTTATGATTTAATGATCTTGTTAAACAGAGCATGAACTTTGGAGTCAAACTGATGCAAATGTGAATGCTACTTCTTCCCTCTGTGTCCATGGACAAGACACTTCTTTTCTCTAACCGTCCACCTCCTCACTTACAAAGGCAATAATACATCCATTTTGTGTTCTTTTTGTGAGACTTAAATGAACTAATTTGTAAAGAATCTACACATAAAATGCCAATACCCCATAATGGCCAATGACATTTTGCAAAGTCTTCTCTGAAGTAGAAAGACTATCAAGTCATAGACAATATACTGCACAGCAAAGGAAACAATTAAGATTGTGAAGAAAGAACCTACAGAATGAGAAAAATCTTTGCTAGCTACTCTTATGATAGAGGATTAATACCTAGAATATATAAAGAATTCAAAAGATTTAACATCCAAAAAGCTCAATTATGGGGCTGGAGTGGTAGCTCAGTGCATGCACAAGTATACAGGTTCAAACCCCAGCACCCACATATACAATTAAGTGTCAGGGCAATGAAAGCCATGTGAAAAAACTCAATAAAAAATTGATTCACTCTGTCTCTCTCTCTCCTTCTCACTGTCCTTCTCTCTTAAAAAAAAGAAAACTCAATTACTAAATGGGCAAATGATTGAAGCAGACAATTCTCAAAAGAAGAAATAGAAATGACCAACAAATACATGGAAAAAAATGTTCAACATCATTAGCAATTTGGAAAATGCAAATCAGAACTACACTGAGATTTCAACACATACCAGTCAGAATGGCCTCCATCAAAAATACAAAAATAATAAATGTAAAAATGGATGTAAAGGAAAAGGAACACTTCTACACTGTTGGTGGGATTGTAAATAAGTACAACTACTATGGAAATTGGTGTTGAGGTTCTTCAAAAGACTATGCATGGAACCACCATATGACCCAGATATACTGCTCCTCAGTATTTATCCTAAAGAATTAAAGTCATCTTACTATAGTGATTCATGACAGCAGCACAATTCACAATGGTCCAACTATGGAACCAGCCTATGTGTTCAGCAATGGGTGAATGGATAAAGAATATATGGAATATATACACAATAGAGTTTTATTCATCCATAAAAATGGACTATGTCATTTGTAGGAAAATGTATGGAACTTCAGACCATTATGCTAACTGAAATAAGTTAAACTCATAAGTTCAAGGGTAATATGTTTTCCCTCATATGTGAAAGTTAGAAAATAAAACTGGGAAGGATCTCATAAAAATCAAAGCATGATCAGAAGAATAGAGGAAGGACGGGGGGATGAAGGAGGGAAAGGAAAGGGGAAATACTAGGGATACTGGTGAAATTATATTGTTATATTGTATGCAAGCACAAATATGTAATAATAAATCATACCATTATGCATAACTCTAATTCATCAGTAAAACTTTGGGGAAAGTTATAGGTAATATAAATCCCTTGACTAGAATAGTATGCAATGGAGAAATCTTTCTGTAACAGCTGCTATGTGTTTGCTAAAGCAAATCACAGAAAATCTCCCCACAATATTCTTGTTTGAAAAATACACACCTACTATGATCTGAATGTTCATGCTCCCCAAAAATTCATACATTAAAATCTAACTCCCAAAGTGCAATTGGGTGGAGCATTTTGGAAAGTGATTAAGTTGAAAAGGCAAGACTGGAACTATTTCCCTTACTAAAGGAACCTAGAGAGCTCACCAGACCCTTCCACCTGTGAAAGCACAGCTAGAAGGTACCACCTATGAACCAGGAAGCACACCCACAGAAAACACTGAATCTGTCAGCCCTTGATCTTGGATTTGTCAGTCTCCAAGAACTATGAGAAATAAGTTTCTGTTGTTTTTACAAGCTACTGAATACATGTTGCTTTGTTAAAGCAACCCAAATGGACTAAGGACAACATCCTAATAAGAATAATGATTGTCTCATTTATTCTCAAACCTAAGGACTGTTGCTGATTTCTTACTGGTGTTTTCAAGAGCTCAGAGTAACTTCCAGAGAGAGAAGGTAGCAGATTTGATATATTTCCCATGGTGAAGTTCTCCAACTCCTTTCTTCCATTTCAAGTCCCCACAGTTGATGGACAAAGAAAGAAAGCATCACATATTGACATGA
Organism: Aplodontia rufa; assembly: GCA_004027875.1. NCBI lineage: Eukaryota > Metazoa > Chordata > Mammalia > Rodentia > Aplodontiidae > Aplodontia > Aplodontia rufa. The sequence continues at coordinate 13,656 of PVKS010012519.1, forward strand.
CCAATGACAGACTGACCACAGAAGCAGAGGGATTGGGGAATGGGAACAGTGATGATATTTAAGCTAATACTGAAGACAAGGAATAAGCCACCAGCTGTGACACAGGATGTTAGTCCTTTCACCACCCTAAGGAATTGCAGGTGAAGAAATGGTTACATACGGGGGTAAGGTACTGAGTCTAAGGTCACACAGCTATGAGCAGGCAGAGTCAGGACTTGAACCCAAGTCTACCCAAGTTCAAAGCCCAGCTGATTTCCAGTACACAGAAAGAAAGGAACAGCCATCCTGGGCAGTTTCACAGAACAAGCAAGAGCCTTAAGAATGTGTGTGAATAAAGGCATCTAAGTGAATGGAAGCTGAATAATTATTTTGTAGAGCTTCCTTTCTGTTTTGTGTTACATGTTCTTTCTCTCCTGTTACGTGGTCCAGCTGGCATTGCTATCCTCAGCTCCTCCTTCTGACCTCCACCACCTGGGCACACTGAGCCACTCAGCCCCATTCCTCCATCTCCCAGCACCCACAGCATCACCTTCTCTTCTCCCAGTGCCCAGGTTTGTTGAAGCCAATCAGCTTGGCATTCTTTCTCCAAGTCCCTTCCTCCCTGGTCTTCCCCACATGTCACTCAACTGTAGCTCAAATCTGCATCCAGGACAGAGAGGCAGCTTTACAAACAATTCAGAAAGAAGGAATGGCCTCTTTTCCAAATGAAATTCTCAGTAAAGGAGCAATGCAAAACCCCCAGGAGAGCAAAGGATGTTTTTTTTCTGTGAAGATCTTTAAACATTGATTAAAGGCATTCTAGGAGTCACAGTGACCTTGGGACTTCTGAAGAACCATTATATATTAAGTTTGAATTGTTGGAGGCACCACCTCCCTCCAGGAAAATCATGAGACATAGTATCATCAATCTTCTTTTTTTTTTTTTTTTAAGAGAGAGGGGAGAGAGAGAGAGAGAGAGAGAGAAAGACAGAATCAACTTTATATAGTTTTTCACGTGGCTTTCATTGTTCAGACACTTAGTTCAGACACATAGTTGTGTATGTGGTGCTGGGGTTTGAACCCGTGTACTTGCACATGCTGTTATTATCACCATGTACTTATTTTAAAACTACCTAGGGCTTATCCAGAGGAATTTTAATTGGTGTAAAGCTACTAAGTGTCTCATTAGACTTGTAGATCACAATTTTATCCAGAAAGTGCTCTTACTCATGATTGTTTAAAAAAAGATATACTGTGTCTTCAATAATTTCTACAGACAATACAATTTAAAAAGTTATACCCCTTTGAAGTATAAAAATGTGAACAATAACACTACTTCCTGCCCTGATAAGACTTCATATTTGAATCTTCACTTTTAAGTTTCCAAAGCACTTTCATATTCATATAAAATTTTATGTTCAAAATCATAAAATAGGAGAGAAAGTAATATTATCCGTATTTTACAGATTAGAAAGATGAGGCGAGAAGGGACCATATGATGGCTCTAAGTTTGTAGGGCTGATCAGTGGCAGTGCTAAGCTGGATACTTTTCTAATAGCTTCTGGAGTTATTTTACCTTCTTGACTAATCATTCTGGCCTTTTATTCTGTTCATATAAAAGGGAATCTCACAACAACTATTTATTGTACATCCATTATTTGACAGGCAAGGATCTAAGGGCCAAAACTACATGGTGAAGACAGACCATCTGTCACTCACATGACACATACTTTCCAGTGGGGAAGAATGAAACATAGGAAGCAAATAAACCAGAAAAGACAAAAGCATTAAGTGCTCTGCCAGGCGAGATATGTTGACAAATGAACCAGGAACCATCTTGCCTGGTGGTCAGAATGCCATCATCCTCAGACCCTGCCTCAAACCCTCCCTCACTTATCATTCATGTCCTATCTATTGTAATGCCATACCTTATTGACACACTTATAACCCACCGATATCCATTTGTGTGTCTTCTAAGGTCCCATAATCAATCTTGACTAAGAACTTGAGCCTCTACCGGTAGATTCTTGAAAGCATGCCTAGCTGGTCTCCCTTCCTCCAGCCTTTCTCCCTTTCAATATATTTTGCCCATGCCTACAAAACTGACCTTTGTAAGACTCATGATGAATTAAAGAAAGAAAAAATTTATTCCAGCATTCAAGATTCCAACCAATCTGATCCAAACTTCTCTTCTAAATTTATTTCATTTCCAACAATTGAAACCATTAACTTTTCTTCTTTTTTCTTCTTTTCTGTTGATTCTCTCACTCACTCCACTTATAAACCTCATCCTCTTCCAGCCAGTTTCTAAATCCTACCTCTTTTCCAGGGCTAAATCTAAACACACTTCTGCATGATTGAAGGAATAAATATGTGAAGGAAAAGAGACTCTTGTATCCCCTGGTCTGGTCTTGTCATCCAATTAGACTTTCATCAACTAGCATTCTTTTATCTTTGATATTCCTCTTTTTTTCTCTAAGTGGATATTGCTTTTCCCTGCTTCTCCACTAGCATCTAGGCTAGTTTGGTTCTATGATGCCCCCTTTGAGCCTCAGCTTCTAGGGTGTGGACCTCTGATCTTCTGCCTTGCTATACCCCAATGAAAAAGCCATTCATTGGCCAGATGATGGCATCTTCCCTCTAAGATAAGGCTCTGCATTCAGACCTTTCCTGAAAATGTTTTGGGATTCCCACAAAACTCAATGAAATCTCTGTATTCATGTCTGTTCAGAATCTCCTGGTACATTTTAAGGCTCAGCAAAAATGCTTTCAAAAGCACATGAATGAAAAGAACAGAGCACCATGGTGTAGCTTCTGCAAGAAATCAGTAGCTACTAAAAATATCCCACATGGAATACCCTGAGGCATCTGTAGTTTCAGAAGCCTTTGGGAAGTTTGCCAGGCTTTGGCTATGAAGTCTCATGAGGATGCTTCCCAAAATGGAAAGATATTTTTCTTTCACATCATGGCTTTGCTTATATCATGTTCTAAAGCTAACATTTAGGACTTTCTTCTTCTTTATGCCAAGATCTGCATAATCCTGTATTCATACAACCATCAACAAGGAAGACTCAGAAGGAAAACTTAGGAAACAAGATGGCTGAGAAAATGGCAACACTTCGTGGTCATAAGTGGCCGTGGAATACCACTAGGACTGAGAACTCGCAAGGAGAAGAGGAGAAAACCCTATGGCAAACACATGTGAACTTACGATGAGGGCACAGGATCAAGGTGATTCCCTCCTGGTTTTCATAGTGAGAAGGTATTGTCCCCTGGTGTAACTACAGATTCACTGGATCTGTATGTATGAATGAATGTTCTCCTAATTCATTCCTTCTTTAAGTCTCTACAATGGCTATTTCAATACCTATCTACTCTCATGAAACTGTCTAATCAAGTATCTGTCCCCTTCACTCTCAGTATCCATCTTCCACTCCGCTAAGACAAGAGAAGCCCTTGTCCCTCACCTGCATTCTGGCTGGTTTCCAGCATTCAATCCACCCACTTCTTCCTATTTTGTTGTAATGCAAGAATTCTCCTTTCCTAACATTCATTCTTCCACCTCTTCTCCAGATCTCAGCTCTCCTTTGGAGATGAGATATCCTTCATCAAACATCCTTAACTCTCTCCCTCTGTTTTAGTCAGCGTTTTCACTGCTGTGATCAAAAGATCTGACAAGAACAAGGAGGAAAATTTATTTGAGAGCTCAGCATTTCAGAGGTCTCAGTCTATAGATGGCTGACTCAATTCTCCAGGGTTTGAGGGAAAGTAGAGCATCAGGGCAGAAAAACATGGCAGAGGGATGTAGATCAAGACATAACCACCAAGAAGAAGAAAGAGAGAGAGTCCCCCTTACAAACAAAACATAAATCCCAAGGGCATACCACCACTGATCACCTCCTCCGGGTATACCCTACCTACCTACATCAACAATCAGTGAATCCTTATGGGGGGATTAATGCATTGATTAGGGTAAGGCTTTCGTAACCCAATTATGAAGACAATTCCACTCTAAACTTTCTTGCATTGTCTCACATGAGCTTTGGGGAACACCTAATCTAAACTATAACACCCTTCATTGACTTCTTCCTATCAACATTCAGAAAACATGTTCAGGTCTCACACATATTGGATAAATAAATAACCTCTTCAGTCCTCTTTTCATAATCAAACCTCTTGAGAGGGCCATCTCCACTCTTCCATTCACCTGTCTCACTGAAGTCTGCTTTCTCTGCACTATACCACAAATTCTGCTGATGCTGAGGATTGCCCTGGGTCTCATTCTCTTCTTAACCTACACATTCTTCTTGAAGGACCTCAAGCAATCTCATTGCTGCAATCATCTCCCTACGTTGAGGTCACATAGTCCTACACATCTCTGATGCACAACTCCCTCCTAGACTCCAGACCCTATTATCTGTCTATTTCTTAGATATGTGCCACTCCCACAAGCCCAGAACCAACCTCATCACCTCCTTTAAACCCTGCTCTGTTTCTCCACCAAACTGGATATTTTGCCACTCCTCATTCCCACTAAACAGCACCATCCACACCCTTGTTGCTCAAGCAATAAAACTGGATCATCTTTGCCTTCTTTCTTTTCCTCTTAACTTCATTGGCATACACCATCACCAGGTCTTGTTAATTCAGCTCTCTAGTTTATGTAGAAACTCTCCAAGTAACATGGTGTAACACCTCAATCAGGATCATCCATAGAAGTCCATAATCCAACACTTCACAACTCTGCAAGAAAATGTAAGAACATACACAAAAAGAGATCCATAAAGATCTATAAGGCAGACTTGCACAACAACAAATTCTAAGGGATGCTTTTCAGCAGAAAATCAAATAATAAAGGGCAGAATAAGGATGGCTCTTCACCAAAGTATGAAGAGCATTATAAGTTTTAAATATCTAGTTACAGTTGTCCCTCTTCATCCAAAAAGATGTGTTCCAAGACCCCCAGTGGATGCCTGAAACCATGGATCACATAAAACCCTACACATACTGAAACCATGGGAAGTAAAGCTCTAGATAAGGGGGCTACTATACTGTCTCACAGCTCTGGCACTAACCCTCTTAAAGACTTCCATGTTTATTTCTCTGACTCTTACTTCTTTAATCACTTGTAAAATGGAAAAAAAAATAATAGTGTCTATTGCATAGGATTTTTTGAAGATTAAATGATAAAGGTATATAGAAAGTGCTCAATAAATACTTGCTATTCCTATTATTAAAGATCAAGAGTTCATTTGAAATTATCCATTGGTTTTTTAAATTCTTCTTAGTTTAATTATATTATAGTGAGTGATTGCTTTATGAATTAAAATGGAATTCTCATATTTTCATAATCTACTTTGAGTTAATACTGTACAAATTCACATAAAATATATATACTTTTCAAACATAAAGTCTGCCTATTACTTTTTCCATGCCTTTTGTGCTATTATTTTCATGTTAAATCTATGTACATTATAAAATTACCAAGATGTCATTATAATCTTAATTTTAAAAGTCATGTATATTATTAAAAACAATTACAGTAGTCTCTTTATCCACTGTTTTGTTTTCTGTGGTTTCAATTACTCACAGTCAGTCATGACCCAAAAACATTAAAAGGAAAATTCCAGAAAAAAAAACTCATAAATTATAAATTGAGTGTCATTCTGACTAGTGTGACAAAATCTCTCACCAACACTCTACACCCCACCTACGACATGAATCAGTTTTTATCCAGAGTGTCCACACTATGTATGCTACCCACCAATTAGGTACTTAGTAGTCATTCAGTTATCAGATCAGCTCTCAAGAAACCATAATGCTTGTATTTAAGTAACCTTTATCTTACTTTCTAATGGTCCCAATACACAGAAGTAATGATACAGGAAATTTTAATACAATATATTATTATAATTGTTCTATTTTATTATTAATTGCTTTTAACTCTTACCCTCTTATTGTGCCTAATTTATAAATTAAACTTTGTCATAGGTGTTTGTGTATAGGAAAGAAAAAGCAAAAAGTATAATATATCCATAGTTTCAGACATCCACTGCAGACTGTGGGTCTTAACCCCTATGGACAAGGGGAGGCTACAGTGTATACTCTTTTAAAAAAATGGTAGATAAAACTACATGCATTCATTGTATATAACATGATGTTTCAAAATATAAGTGTATGCCTCTTTATAAATAAATTAAATTTCCCATTTATTTTTAAAATAATGTTAATATAGAAGACTACAGAAATCTCCCTCCTGACCAATCCTAATCCTATTTCTCAAAAGTAGCCCAACAATTGTTTCTTATATTATTCCAGAAACCAAATGGCTATGCAAATCCCAGTACACAGATGTTTTAAACAAACAAAAAGATCAGCATTCTCTTCTGTAGATCATATTTCTACCCAGCAGCTCTTGAAACCTTTCCAAATTCATTTAAAGAACTACCTTGTTCTTTCTAGTGGTTGTACCCTGTTCCATCACATGACTATAACAAAACATATGATATGAGAGCACTATTCACAGAAAAATTCAGTTGCTTCCAGTTTTGTTGTCTTATCATACCATACAGCAATTAACATAATTATTATACATCACAAGTATACATCTGCGATCCATTCATAAGAGTGGAATTGCTGGATCATTGGATTGGCACATTTTAGATTTTGACAGATATTGGGGAATTACCATTCAATGAGTTTATCAGCTCCTATCGATGAAAAAACATATGAGAGTACATATAACCTGTGATGTAAATATACTATTTTGGCTTATGAGTGTTTGGGGGTTTTTTGTAGGACGTTCAAGCATATCGATCTTTCCCTTCCTTATTTCCCTTGCCGTTTTTAAGCAGAGAAGTTCTTCCCCATCCTGTTAAAAATAAATAAATATCTACCTATCTTTCCTTATAACACTTCTATGGTTTCCTTTTTCACACTGATCTCTCTAATTCACATTAGTGCATTTAATGTAAGTTTAATATAAGTCAGTGGATTCTGCTACAGTCAGTTTTCTCAGTCATATACTTAGAAAAAAATGTATTCATTCCTCTTTGATTTGCACTTTTCCTTTATCATACAAGAGTAGTAATTTGGATGAATACCAGATACTACTTATTGAGATGGGTACCTTGTTCCTTGGGTCTCCTGTAAGAGGAGGGGTCATAGACAAGAAGAGAACAAAGTTCCACTTTATTGTACCTGAACCAAGCACTCTGCATTCCACCTCACAAAATTCAGAAATTTTCTGGTGATCTCCCCTGGGGCATATAGCTTAGCTGAAAAGCTCAACCAGGCTTTCAGTTTCATCTAAAATAGCCAAAATGCACATGGAGTCTTTTTACCCAACCAACCAATGGACAAATACCCCCAGCCTGCCCTGAACCACCAAGCCCTGTTCTCTGACTTGGTTGGTGCAGAAGTGGAGGCACAGTCAGCCTTCTAGATCCCGTAACCTTGCAACGCATGGCTCTTGCACTGAAAATTCTGTAAGATAAGAAGCATTATCATTTTGGTTGTCATTTGTTTCCACTCCATCACCGATAGGCATGCAGATCAGCATATTAAAATTCCCAGTGCGTTGGTGGCAATGCCCAACAGGACATGTGTGTCCCAGAGGAGACAGTGAAAGCAATAGCTGCTCCTAGCATACCATTAAGTTTGGCGAGGTAACAGGAGCATGTGAACTGACAACAGACCATATTCGCTGGTGAGTGACAGCTGAGCCACGGGGAAAGGTGGAAACAGAGTCAGGCAAGGGTGCAACCCAGACACACTGGTCATCAAAAGAATGTGTGACTGTACCCAGAAGATGTCACAATGAAGCCCTCTGGGACTGTGCGGAAACCAATGGGCTCACACAGAATTATTTGGGAGATGGAGACTTTACGAGGCCGTGTAAGCATTGGGATTAGTCACCAAGGTCTGCCTTAAAACTGTCCTCGAACCTGTTAATGGGACCCGAACACCAGAAAAGCTCTGGTTTATTTGTGTTTAACACAACAGTTCATAGGCAACCAGAGAGCATTTGTTTTTCAAAGCATGGATTAACATTCTGTGAAAAAATGTTCCAAGCTACAGCACTTTGGAAAATTCTGCTGCGGAACTTGACCTTCAACTATGATGCTTCTGGATTGAATCACTTGTCTTTACACACCGGAGCTGCAGCCTGACTGCCTGCCCAGAGGACTACTGGGGACCCACAAATGTGCTACACCTGATCCCTGCCCCATGACACCCTGCCCCTGAATGACACTTCAGCTGTATCTACCTTTAGGACATCATTTTCCCCAGAGGCTCCTAGAAGGCACAGAGCAGGCACACTGCAGACCCAGAAAAGCTTCAGTTCTAGAGTAAACCCTGCTTAGGCCCAAACTGAAGCCTGATACTGACCATGAGAACTGGGCAATTGGCATCGACACAGGAATTTCGATTCCAGGTTGCGTTCCTCTTTTTTTTTTTTTTTTTTTTTTTTTTTAAAGAGAGAGGGACAGTGAGAGAGGCAGAGAAAGACAGAAACAACTTTATTTAGTACGTGGTGCTGGGGTTTGAACCCGGGTCCTCGTGCTTGCCAGGCAAGCGCTGAAACTGCTGAGCCACCGCTCCAGCCCCTGCGTTCCTCTTTTTTAATGTGATCATGACTTTTCCATTTTGCATTTATATTTTCCTGACATTGCTTCCCTGTTTCCCTGTTGTTCTTTCACTGTATTGGGCCATGCGTTTTTATTGCAACTTTGCCAAAGCCTTTGCAAAGGTCAAGATGGTCAGGAATCCCCTGGACTGGAGAGCTGCATTTAGCCTATTCATTGAATCAATTCATCTTCTTGTTCACTCATCCCTTTATTCCACAAAATAGATTCAGTCCCTTTCCCCCATTGAGAACTTTGCTTAAGTTAATGGAACTTATATTTAAAGGCCTACTTCTCCTATATGTGTTCAAAAATGATTTAAAAGGGAAAGCAAATTACTAAAGAAATATATAGCATAGTGTTGAAGGTTTAATATGCCAACCCTCACAGGAGGGCTAGCATGGAAAAAAAATTTAAGAACATTAATAGATATTAGATAATTTATGGAAGAGATTCAGGAGACCAAAACCATCTCAAAACTCCTGGGATGTGACCTCCATCTAGTAGTTTTCTTAACCTCCTTTTAAATGCTAATGTAGTAGCCAGATCATATGAACATGTTCAAATTCTTTTATTAAACAGAATATTTTCTTCATTCTTTTCTCTAATCCAGAAAACTAATTATATCATACAGCTTGTGACTCACACTTGTGCCCACTGATGGGAAATGAGAAAAAATAACAGCTTTGCCAAATTAGAAGAGTGTATGTATGCAGAGAAATTCACAAATTACAGTCATTATTCTGAACATCTGATTCTGGAGGGAATCACATCCGAGTAACAGGAATAGTTGAAGATGAAAATCCAAGAGCAATTCCTGTGGGCTCCAGGACACATGTCGAATCTGCCTGAGCTCCAACTCCAAGGTCACCACTGTTGCTCCATGAGAATGAGCGCTGGCCAGAAAGCACAGGTGCTTCTGACTAGGTCTCCTTGCTTCCCTGCTGCAAGTGGAATCCATTCTCTAGAAAAAACTCAGAGTGGATCTCCCAACACAAATTACAGCATCACATCACCCACCTGCTTGAAACTCTCCAGTGACTTCCTGCTGCATTTAGGCTGATACATAGACTCCTCACCATCACCAAAAATGCCCCTTAAGGAGGGAAGGGACTGTGGCATGGGAAGTCACCATGGTCTCAAAGCCACCATCAAGGAAGCTGTGACACCGGCGTTACTTCACTCGCTGGCACAAAGCAAGGATCACTGCATGCTACAACACCATAACCAAATATGTGTCATTACATTGACAGAATCTCATCCAGTTCTTCAAAGTGAGAAGCAATTGAAAGTGTTTCCAATCAGCTCAGTACCAACTGTAGCAGACCTCAGAACAAGATCTCCGGGAAATTTCAGTTTCTAACAGAATTTGCACCTCTGTGTAAGATTTGCTGTGTTCCAGGACAGTTGATGGAAATGAATGAAAACATTTGCCACAAGCATCTATTTTTTTTTTTTTTTTTTTTTTTTTGGTTAAAGTGAGAGAGAGGAGAAGTAAGAAATAGAAAAGGAGAGAATCAATTTCATTTTGTTTTTCATGTGGCTTTCACTGCTCCAGCACTTCATTGTGTACGTGGTGCTGGGGTTCGAACCTGCATCCTCACACATACCAGGCAAGCGCTGCAACCACTGAGCCACCACTCCAGCCCCGTCATCTTCAAGAAAAGCCATCTACCAAAAGCTACACTGCAGTTGTGTTACCCAAATTTATGCAAAAGCATAACAGAAGAGTTACTGGCACAAAAACAGTATGAAGAGGCCGTGGGGAAAGCACTAATGTTACGGCAGCTGCATCCTGAGGATTGATATGGAGAGAAAAGCAGTGTGAGACTCTTACCCTGACCTGGCCTAAAGCATCAGTGCTCAAAGGAGAAGAGCCACACCGGCGTAGCACATGGAGGGGTCAGCAGGGGAGGCCTGATCCTTCAGGCACCCTTTCCACCCTTTGTCTTGACAGGCGTGGTTCCCTTTTGTCTTTAAACTTCAGATCTGCCATGCCCAGGTACTCACTCTACTCTTCTCTTGCTTCTACTAACCTGAAAGTAAGAGATGTTTTTCTGATTAAAATTAACAAAGCTCTTTGGTGAAAATTTGGAAAACAGAAAAATATGTGAAGTAGCCAAGTAAAAGTGATTTACCCCTCATACCTATGATCTGGAGGAAGACTATATTTCAATACGCTTCTGTTGAAACGTGACCTCATGCCTGTTGTTTATGCCTCCGTTTTCTATCAGCTTGATGATGGTTGTAGTCAGTCTTACACATTCTATGTACAGTTAATTTCCAGCACAGAAATGACAGAATAGGGTATCCAAAGGCATAGACACCTTTGAACCAGAACAAAGAATTTCACGTTTAAACTGGATAAAGAAAAAAGAAAAACACCCACTGAACTTATTGTTTAAGATTAGATATTTGAGCTGGGGGTGTCGCCCAGTGGTGGAACACTTGACTAGCATGCATGAGGCCCTGGGTTCAATCCCCAGCACCCCAAAAATCAAAAACATTACATGCTTAATTTACACTGAACTTCAAAAAAGAACCTCACATCTTCTTATTTTTCTAAGGATTGCAACACATTCATAGATTTACATATTTCTGGTTTTGAAAAAAAAATAGTTTTATAGAAAAGGAAAAAAAAAAGTATCCCTGAAGAGGAAGGTCCAACTTACACCTCTGAACTCATCCCTTAGTACTCTGTTTCTCACTCTGCCTGATGTGTTCCTCAGACTAAATAACAATCTCACACATTTGTCAAAACTTGCAGAAATGCACAAGGTACCTTTCCCTGAATGTAAATTAAATTTTAATTCTTTAAATGAAAATGTCACTTTGTAGATCAAGAAGTGACTAGAATATTGAAGTCATAGAAATTTAAAATCTTAGGGCAGCAGCCACCTATTTCCACCTCCACATTTGTGATTTCTTTCTTAGCAAGAGAATGCTGATTTCATCCATGGGGATAATACATCCAACTGGGAAACCTCACCATCTTGCCTTAGCTAAAGATGCCAATTACTTGGAAGCAGCAACGGTCAGATGGGAGCTCCCAGAACCCCTCTTTCTCCTTCTGCGTTTCCTCCTTCCAGACACTGGGAATTAGATGCTCTAGCAGAAGTTCCAGGAACCTCATGGAATCATGAAGGAAAGACCTTGGGGTTTTGAGTCATGGAAACAACAGCAAGGTCCACTTCTGGGCCTCTTTTGCTTAAGAGATTGAGCCCTGACATGTTTAAGACACTGAAGCAAAGGTGTCTCTTAGGCAGCCAGACAATTCCCAACTAACATCAATATCTGGATATATACTAACCAAACACATATGCATAATTGAGGAGAAAATTATGGTGTTAATAAATATAATAAATTACAAATGAATGGAGAGAGATTCCAAGGTCATAAAAAACACTTGATATTACAATCACTGAAAGTGCACATTAGTGCAACTCCAATCAAAATACAATAAAAATCCTGATAAGCATTTAAATAGAACTTAACCGAAATTTTAAATCCACATGAAAGGACAATGAGCAAAAAAAAAAAAAAAAAAGCCCAACAATACAGGGCACCATGGTGCATGCCTGTAGTCCCAGCAAGTTGGGAGGCTAAGGCAGGAGGATAGCAAGTTTAGGCAGGCTCAGCAACTTAGTGAGGCCTTGTCTATAATTTTTAAAAAATGAAAATAAAAAATAAAAAAGAATGGGGGTTTGGCTTTGTGATAGAGTGCCTCTGGGTTCAGTGAACAGAAAGAAATGGAGGGAGGAAGGGAGGAAGGAAGGAAGGAAGAAAAGGGAGAGAGAGAAAAAAAGAAATGGACAACAGTAGTGAAGAATTAGGTTGATGGATCTTGACTAACTAAATATTAAGTTTTAATTTTAAAAAACTGCAGTAATTAGATGACAGGCAAACATATCAGGAAATCAGAGTAAAGTATCTAGAAACTGAACTTATTTAACATGGTGGAGACATTACATCATGCTGTGACAAAGGGGTTATCTTTGTGGATTAGATTCCCTTCCTTACACCATAAGCCAACATGAACTGCAGATTTATTAGAATAAATTATTCTAATCTACCACCATTAATTAATTAATAATACTTCTAATTACTATGAGTTTATTGTTCAAATTGTCCTGGATTTTGCCAGGGGACCCCTTCAGGCTGACTTTGTGACTTTTCATGTTGGGTACTTCCTTTCTTGCTGGGATCTGGTTTCTCTCCTTGCAGAAACAGTGTTTAGAAATCTCTGTGCTAGGTGTATCAGCACAAAATTTAACAAGAAAAGGAAGAACTTAACCATCCTCCAGTTGAATATAAAATAGCATCCAAAGGACATGAATCTGCTAGCACCAACCAGGGCTAATCTCACACTATGAACTCAAGTAAAAAAGTCACGGAATGGTAGATTCAGTGTGCTATCCCTCATTCAAATAAGACCCACAAAATAGTGGTGCATATTGCTTACAAATGCACACGCAGGTGGTGACAGTCACCTCTGATATCCACAAGCTGCCCTGGCACTGAGCCCGTTCTGTTGAAGGTCACAGGATAACAGCACCAGACAAGGCCATCCCGTGACCGCAGCAGACCAAAACAAAACACAGTAGACACAACCACTCCACCACTGTATCTGAACGTGAACAAAGATGTAAACATTTTCCCAGCCACAGAAACAGCCAAATTATCCTTCTATCCTGGCTTATGAAAGTGATCATTGTTTCTTACAAAATTACAACTCTAGCTTGGCTCTAGGCTTCCCTCCTTCCGGATTAGATTTGCTAAGGTATCTAGCTATAGCATTACTTCCACTTCCAGGACTCCATCTGGTTGAGCCTGGCATCTGCACAGAGTCCTCCCTGCCACAGTGGCACTCAGCCAGGATGGGCATCCTGCTGCAAGTACATTTCTGGGGTTCACTGGAAGGAAGGCCCTGATAAGGGTAAAAAGGTATAGGAACGATGAACCCAAACTTGAGGACAGTCCCCACATCTGAAGAAAAGAGGAGCAAGGATTGAGGCCAAGAGGAAGGAGGCTTTAGTGGTATTTCAACATTTATCTTTAATGAAAGAAAACTAAATATGACAAAATATATTATCTATAGTTATTCCTTGGAGGGAACATAAGGAGCTCTTTTATTAGTTTTTCCGCCTCATTTTTGTTATTTTAGCTCTGGTCAAGTGCATATAGCATAAAATGCATTGCTTCACTCATTTTACTCATGCATTCACGTTGTCACGGTCTCTCCACCTTCCCCAGCACGCTTCATCTTGCAAAATGGAAACTCTGTACCAGGAAACCCTGACTCTGCGCTCCCCCCTCCCAGTCCTTGGCACCCGCCATTCTACTTTCTGTCTCTGTGAATCTGACTACCCCAGGTGCCTTGATCACATGGAATCACACAGCATTTGTCCTATTTCATTGTATGGTTGAAATATGTCATTATTTAAATAAAGTTTTCTGTAGAAAGAGTGAAACCAGTTGTGTTTTCAATGAACACAAACCTTTCCAGTCTATGCAGGAGGATAAGACAGGACACATGCTCTGGAGGCTGCTATATCTCACCTTCCCACCAATGCTGTGATGCGCTGTGTGCAGTTCATCTTGCCCACTGGAAGTCCCTGCCCTTGATCAGGGAAGGATGCCCTACTTTCCACTTCAGAGTCAAGCACACATGTTACGAAGTGTGTTGACCCCTTTGCTGTGTTTTGAAATCCTCGACTTCACCTTAATGATGACAGAAACCTTTTGAAACACATCATTCAAGTTTTCAATTCTATTCTGTTTTTCTTTCTTTGCTGCTTTTACAGCAATCTCAATTATTCTTAAAGCTTCTGTGGCACAATGAAGGGTCCCTTTCCTGCAAAGACCAGCATTTTGTATGACTGATCCCTCCCCTCCACCACCCTATCTCAGTGCATCAAGCATTTGAGACTTTAAGTAATCTTCAGGCAGCTGTAATTGAAGAGACTTCATGGCTGTTGACGGTGTGCCAGTTTCCCCATTACTGTCACCATAACTCAGGCAAAGCACAAGCGGGAACAATTTCAAGGAAAGGGGGCTTAACATTCACGATTCTAAGTCAGCGACTTCCTTTATTACTCCAAGCCTGTCATTACTCAGGATGCCAGGAAAACAGGACTCATCATAACAGGTTAGAAACTCAAACTCAAGAGGAACATGCTAAATAAATGAAACAAAACAAAATTAAGTTATCTCTGACTAATTAAGCTCATCAATAAAAATGAACCCAAATCTAGTTTGTGTCTGAGACCGAGGGAGGTACACCCTGATCATAGGATGTTTGTAGACTCAACAGAGAAGGCCTGAGCCCATGTCCCTGTCTTGACCCTGACCAACAGAATGACCTTGGCCATTGCTGGAACCTTGCAGACATCTGGTCTCCTCAAATGGCAAATAACATTATCTACCTTAGAAGTATGTTAGAGGATTAAACAAGAAAAGGTAATGCCAAGGTTCTTCATGTACTGCAATGTACTCTGCAAATAAGATCACATATTTATTGTTAATAATTTATCAGAAAATAGTTAAAGACCAGGAAGTGTGGAAATTGAAATCATGGTCTTATATGGTAACAACATTGACTTCTTCTATGGGAAAAAAAAACATTTACCTCAACTTTCTGTGCTCCTCTATGATGATCAGAAGGAAAAAAAGAACAGTGACATTTTAGACCATGTGCCCTAAAGTTATAAAAATACCAAAAAGCCATCTAGCTGAGCTAACAAGGCTGTGTTCAAATTCACCCAGCTCTCAACAGTTCTACGTCCTACTACTACATGTCCTTGGTCCCCTCCTTCCCATTCACCTTGACAGTATTAAGCCTTCTCTATTCTATCCAATGAAACACCACCCTTGAAAATGTCCCTGACTTTCAGCAAGTCACCTCCCCTCCAACCTCATGAAGAAATTTGGATCCACCAAAGAAGAGCTCTCAAGAGCTCTCCCACCTTTTTCCTTTCACACCTACAACCTGTCCCCATCTGTTCTCCCTCTTCAATGCCACTAAAGCCATCTTCCTTCTTCCTGGTTGCGGTCAACTCCATGCTCTGTAGTCGAATCCCTGTGGGATCTTATCCCATCAAGATCGCCTCCACTGAGCCTGGGCACAGTGGTTCATGCCTGTAGTGCCAGCAACTCAGGAGGCTGAATCAGGAGAATTGCAAGTTCAAGACCTGCCCCAGCAACTTACTAGAGCCCTAGCAAGACCTTGCCTCAAATTTTTAAAAAAGGGGTGGTCTGGAGAAGTGGCTCAGTGGTTAAGTGCCAGGTACCAAAAACACAGATCTTCTCTGTTTTCTTCTGTGTCTTCTCACTCATCATCTCTGCTTGGTTCTCCATGGTCATTCATATATGCTCAATCCTATTTTTAAAAATCCTAAACTGATTTCCCCTTTCAACGAATTCCAGCCCTGTGGCTTTGCACCTTTTCTCAGCCACACTTCTGAAAAGCGTTGTCTACATTCAGTGTCTCTGTTTCTTCACTTCTTGCTCATTTCACAGTCCACCATGCCTTGGTTTCTGCCCTTAATATCCCAGGACAATACTGAGGTTAGCAAAGATGTCCAGTAGCTCTGCTCTGAGCCCCAGTGTGGCCTGGAGGCTGCAACTCTGCATGGGCTTTGCCACCTTGGTTTCTTCTCTTCTGTACAACCCACACCTGCCTTTCCGAGCATTCTTTTAGTTTATCCTTCCCTGTCTTACGTCTGGAAGTTGGAGCTTGCCAAAATTCCTTCCTAGGGCTCTTCTATTCTACCTTCTTGTTCCCACACAAAACCAGCCACTCACATGTTGTCACTCACTGTGGAAGTGTTCACCATGGTGAACGCGCATCCTCAGACCACACCTGAGCCCCTGACTCGAGATTTGCATTTGGATGTCTTCTTCTGGTCAGATTCTACAGAAGCACACCCTGCGAAGCAGTTCCTGGTGTCTGACGTTCTATAGAGATTAGTCCTATGATGGGAAGGAAGAGGAGGGACGGGCTCAAGTTGAACCTCATGCAGGTCCCCTCGGTCACCTCAGCAAGGATCTCAGAGTCCCTCCACACTCAGTCAGCTGATGAGGGCTGCCCTTGGAAAGGGACGTCCTTTGTCACTCAGGCAGACCCCAGGATTGTCAACCCCTAGTGACTTTCTGCTGTCTGCCTTCCCCATGGCTGGAAAGCAAGTTGTTCATTGAAGGGGGTCTCAGTAGGCACAGTTGCCCATAGACTACAGTGTCTCAATGGCATTTTAGCAGTAGAGGAGAGGAAGGAGAGTGGGGGTGGAGGAGGGGAGGGAAGGGGAAGGCCTTGGGGAATGAAATCAAGCCTGTATGACTATGTTGCCATGAATCCTACCTTTATGTATAATTAAAATGAGTCAATTAAAATAAATTAATCCTGACACCGTAGCCCCTTCCCCAGGTGCTCTAACCCTTCCACTGAAATAAGCTTCTGAGCCCTACCCCATGCCCTCCCTGACCCCTCCAAACACTTTCCTTATAGTCAGCCAGAGGCAGGAACCTTTTTAAAACACAATTCTGCACCACCTCTTAGCTTTGCTCCCTGTTCCTCTTAGAATGCAGATCAAAATCCTGCAGTGGAGTTTCAGGGTCCTGCATAACCAGACAAGCAACTGCAAAGACAAGGGACTTTATTAAGCCCTGGAAATGCGCAGTGCTGTCTGACACCATCTACCCTCTTCCCCATTCAGCCCGGCCCACATCTACACATTCTCCAGATCTCAGCCTGATGCCACACTGAGAAGCTTCGCCACCTCCAGACCCCCTGTGGATGCTTTTGTGCCCCCATAATCATCAGCACAGTTGCAGTGGCAATGAAGCAGCCGTGTGCCCTTTATTTGGGGATTCCACATCTGCAACCTTGCCTGCTCACTAAACTCTGTCTCTTACACCCTAATTAATACTCTTGGTGCTTTCATGATCGCTTGGGGATATACAGAGAGTGAAAAAAAAAAACAAAAAGAAATCGAGTCACCAAGGAGCATGTTCCCAGCTGAGGTCAAACTGGGTGACACTCCTTATTTCAATTTCCATAGCGTAACAGGCTTGCTATTCATGCACTAATCGCTGTCACACTTCTCACGTGACTGTGCTCTCTATTGGTGATTTCACTGTCTAAACTGACCCAGAAGCACAATGCAGGCCTGAGTGCAAGGAGGCTGTTGTGACCTCACAGAGAGAGTGCTGGGCTGGCTTTGTGGGTGTGGAGTCAGTGTGGCCCACCTACGTTCAGGGCTAAGGAATCAACAGCGTGTGCTGAATAGGGTGTCTTCAAACAGAAACACAAAACCAGGTTAAATAACGATCGGTCAACATAAAGTTGTAACCAGAGGTCGCGGGTTCATAGCTACATTTCCCCTAGGAGCAGCTACACAGTGTTTGTTAATTCAGGGTTCCAGGCGACTTTGTAGAACATTACTACCAAGGAAAATAGAATCTACTGAGGTTGGTTTTTTAGTACCTCTCTCCCCAAAGAATATAAATTCTAAAAAAAAAAAACCAGGAGTAATCTCTTAATCACAGTTCCATTCTCCAGCAAGAACCTTGTGTAGTAACAAGTGGCAGAAACCTGACAATATCTGTCAACTGAATGAATAGAAGTCATTCAGTAGTAAATACATGTTATTTTATGATCATTTATTGCAAATGCTAAGACATGAGTCTGGGAGGCGATGTGATTACATTGAAAGAATGCTGAGCCAGGAAGTAGGAGACCTGAATTTTGTCCCAGCTCTTGTGGCAACTATGTGGGAAGGAAGCCCCTCCAGCTGAGCCTCAAAATGTGATTAACTGGGTCCCTGCCAGCTCCAAGGCTGGAGTTGGCATAGTTTTTGCCATACCAGCTCAACCCATTGTTCCATTCCACTACCTGAATGTGCCTCCCATCTGGTACGCAAGCCCCAGAAGACAGACAGGGACTTGCGAGGTTTTGCTCTGCAGTCCAGAGAATGCCCAGCACATGATGTGTACGTACAGAATGTGTAATTGACTGCGTCTCCTGAGAATCCAGACTTGTAGAGCACAATAGTGAGTTCAGCCCTTGGATATCTGTAAACACTTTAAGAACCATGCATCACCGTAACCATTTTATTATTATTATTATTATTATTATTCCATTTTAATATTTTTGTTGACTTCTTAGCTCCATCTTTTTTATATGTTTTCTTTTTTATGCTAGAACTTTATGGATATACACAGCAGTTGGGTTCATCCCAACAAACTCAGACATGCATGGACTCCACTCTTCTCCCTCCCCTTTTTCCTTCCATCCTCTCTTCCCTCTATCCTTCTCCTTTCTCCACTCTGTCTTCCTTTCACTTGTCTATTAATCCATATTTGATTGATTCTTTATTATCTTACCCTTTCCTTTATTTTATTATCTGCCTTTCCTTTATTTTACTCTAGCTTCCGCACATGAGAAAAAACATTCGACCTTTGAGCTTCTGAGTCTGACTTATTCACTTACCATGACATTCTCCATTTCCATTCATTCATCCACAAATGCCATATTTTTATTCTTTTTAATGGCTGAGTAAAACGCCATTGTGTGTGTGCATGTGATAATTTCTTAATCCTTTCATCTATTGATGGGCACCTGTGTTGATTCCATAATTTAGTTATTGTGAATTGTGCTGCTATAAATATTGGTGTGCATCAGTATACTCTGATAGCAGTTAGGTACTTTGATATTAATAAAAACTATAAATAAGATTTCCCATTCCACAGCTTTTCTCTGAAGGTATAAGTGCTTCATGTTTACTAGAAAATTTAGCAACTATGTAAAGGAAAATATAAAGGCCACTTAATAGATTATCTTCAATAAATAAGAGGTATTAACTTTTTTCTATGTGGTCTTATATTTTCTTTCTGTTGGCTACACTTCATTTTGCTTCTAATTCATCAGGAATATATCTTTGTAGTTATGATAAGGTGATGTTTCAATAAATTCTTTCAGTTAGGTCACCCTCCATATTTACAGAATAATAGACACAAATATCAATTAAATGGCATGTGCCCAAATAAATTCATCACCTCCCTTTTCCTACCTCTGCAAATATGCTTCCTATTGTAACCCAAGTCAGAATCCTAGAACTCAACCCCCATTACCCAAGGAGGCCCCATTACCCATGGGCCTCCTGGTTCTCTTAATATCTCCTTCACAGCAAATAGCAATAATGATGACTTCAGTGGGCACTTCTGTTGGAGTCTGACCTTCATTCTATTTCATCAGCTGCCCTAGAGTGACCTTGTGACAATTATTGGGGTCTGACCTTCACCTCCATTTCCTCAGCCGCCCTAGAGTGCTCTTATGACTATTTGCATAAGCTCCTTCTGAAAGGGCTGCTAGGTCGTACTTTGTTAAAGATTAGGGTGGGTTAAAATGTCTTAATGACAGGTTACTCCCTAGTGTTTGTACCATAGTTTTTTTGTCTATAACTCCTAGTAACTCCCTTAGGATTATAAAAGGGAATGTAGAGTCTGAATAAAATGAGACAGCTCCACCTGAATCTCCTGCCTGTGTTCTTTCTTATTCTCAGCCCGTCCTTCAGGTCAGAACCCGGCTGGACCGGGGCACACTTCCTCCTTCCCACATTCTGTCCCCTTTGTCCCCAAAATTAGAAGGGACTCCCCATTTCTGCCATTCCCTCCCTGGACCCTGGGCCTCGAGCCCTCACCTGGTTACCTCCTGCTTGCCTGTCTGGACTCAGGATAGATATCATGTCCCTTCTGCAAGGAAAATCTGTATAACCCCAAGGCTGGGTCAAGACCTTTTGGAGTGTTCCCTTGAAGCCTCCATTCTCCCACTTAAGTGATGCAGCATCTCCATCTGATTCCTGTAAATATGTCAAGCTTCTTGAGATCAAGGGATTCATCATATTTTTCATACTCACAGTTGTGTCTCCTCAGCTTAACACAGTGTCAGACATAAAACAGTGGCTCAAAAACATGAATGGAAATGAATGGACTTTCTTTTCTCCACTAATGTGAAATTCCACCTGAGGTTGTACCTTATGCTATGGGATGTGATCCATTTCTTGAGTCTATTTTGTTTAAGCTGTGTCTACCTATCATCCTACCGGCCTCACATTATTTGAATGTACTACAGTTTTACAACACATTTTAATATCTGATAAGTCACAACCACACACACACACACACACACCACGACTTCCATATTCTCATCTGTTTAGTCATTTATATGAACTTGAGAATAATTTGTTAGGTTTTATACTTTTTTAAATTTATCTGGTTCTTTTTTTTTCCCTTTTTTTATTCAGATATTTATTTGTTGAACAATCACGCAAGCTTCTAACAAAATAATATAATGTATATATAGATTCTGAAAATTAGATTTACCCCCAAGAGCCCCCAATTACCCACCCTCATCCCTCCCCTTCCCTTCCCAAAACAACTCTAAAAATGTATTAGGTTGTATGACATTACACCTTATCCGGATTTAAAAACATGATACTAGACCTCCTTTCTCAATGGCCAGGGTCTAGCTCCAGCCTCCACAGATGAGTGAAGACATTTGACCCTTGGTTCTCTGGGTTGTGCTGATTTCACTCAGCATAATTTCTTCCATAGCCATCCATTTACCTTCAAAGGCTGCAGTATCATTGTTTCTAATTGCTGAGTAGAACTCCATGGTATATATGTACCACAGTTTTTGGATCCATTCATCCAGTGAGGGACATCTGGGTTGTTTCCATAATTTAGCTATTGTAAATTGAGCTGCTATGAACATAGATATTGCTGTGTAATGTGCTGATTCTAAATCCCCTGGGAAAATACCCAGGAGAGGAACAGTAGGATCGTATGGTGGGCTCATCCTTAGTTTTTTGAGGATTCTCCACACTGCTTTACAGAGGGGCTGTACCAGTCTGCAGCTCCACCAACAATGTGCTACTACTGTGCCTATCTCTCCAAAACCCCTCCAGCATCTATTATTGTTTATTTTCTTCATTTTTTGCCAATCTGAGTGATGAGAGGTGATATCTTAATGTAGTTTTAATTTGCATTTCTCTGATCACTAGTGATTTAGAGTAGAGATTTCTCATGTATTCGTTGGTTTGATCAATGTCATCTGTTGAGAAGTTTCTATTTAGTTCTTTGGCCCATTTATTGATTGGGTTGTTTGTGTCTTTGTAGTTGAGGTTTTTGAGGATTTTGTAGGTTCTGGATATGAGGCCCCTGTCAGAGGAATCATGTTAGGTTTTTTAAGCTCTTTGTAAACTTCTTTTGGTGTTTGAGCAGAGTTACGTTAGACCTGGGAAGAAAATTAAATTATCTGTTACTAATACTTTTATCTCTGTCTTTGAAAATGCCATAATTCTTGCTTCTGTTACTGGTTTCTGTACCAGATAGAGGGGACACCAAACACATCTGTGATGGCAGATCTCCCTGGGACTACATCTTAGGACCTGTGTTCTATCAATATTACAAGCTACTTAGGGATGATTCATTTAGTCCAGTACTGCTAACAGCAAAATTATTTACAGGGGGTGAAAAGGAGCCTAATCTATCAAAATAGGGTTTCCTCCCCTAAAGGCTTTGATATTATCTCAAAAAAATAAAATAATAAAGCACAGTATCTCAGAGCTGCTCACCTCCTGATCCCCCCTGATGCACAATTTATTCCTCTACTGACCTATAGAAAAGGTCTGAGAAGGAAGGTATTTTGTCTGGCACCTTTGTTTTTGCTTTGTCTCTAAGAGTGTGCTGCCATTCAATCTGTCCACAGACTTTCTGGCAATTTAGAGGCCACAGCCTGAATCTTTGCTTTATCATTTGCTGAGCTCAAAGGCTACACAGGAACTGTACTGAGTGTTTCGCATGTCCTGTTTCATTTGATCTCATTTAATGTCTCATTGATCAGGATTCTCTAGAGAACCAACCAATACAATATATAGAGCCTAGTGCTTGGAAATCCCCTCAGCTAAGTGTCCATGATCATCACTGACAAGTCTTACCAAGCAGCCAACAATAGAACAAGTTCTCTGCCAATTCATAACAGGGTCACCTCTCCTCCAGCACCCAATAACACATTCCTCATTTCCACCTGCAACTTCATCAGAAGCGCTGTTAGCATTCTTATTTCTAGCAACAATTGGTTTATCATATATAGAAGCTTCCTCTATCATTTTAAAGAATAATTATAGGCATTTCTCTAACCTCTCTCTTCCTTCTGAGCCCACTCATGAATTTCTCTTAAGGTCCACATCTCTATCAATAATCTCTTCATAGCAATTTAGGTTACCTGAAAATCCTTTCACCCTATTCCCACTACCCAACTCCAAAGTCCACGTCCACATGGTTAAGTATTTGTTACAGCAGTCCCATACTTCCTAGTACCAGAATCTGCATTAGTTTTCTCTCGCTGCCTACACAAAGCACTGGACCACAAATTGGGCAATTTAACACGGTAGCAATTTCTTCTTTCATACTTCTAGGAATTAGAAGTCCAAAACCAAGGATTTGGCAGGCCCATTCTCCTTCTGAAACTTCCAGGCAAGGATTGTTCCCTGTCTTCCAGGGTCTGGTGGCTCCTGGCATTCCTTGGCTTGTGGCTGCATCCCTCCCTTCTCTGCCTCTGTCTTCACCTGATCACCCTCTCTCTGCATCTGTGCATCCCTGTGTCTTGACCTGACCTTCTCCTTGTGTGTCAGTGTCCAGATTCCTCTCTCTTCGTGAGGACAGCAGTCCCAATTGGATCAGGGCCCACTCCAATAACCTCAGCAGTTTGACTAAACCTGCTAACACTCTATTTTTAAGCAAGGTCACATTCATAGGTACTGGGATGTAGGACAAAAGCACATTTTTTCTGAGGAGACATAACTCAACTCATAGCTTTAATCTCATCACAAATTTTTGAGGTAGTAACTATTACCCCTTTATATATGTAGTTTTTGTTTTGTTTTGTTTTGTTTTGTTTTTTGGTACCTGGGTTCTAATCCAGCAACACTTAACCACTGAGCCACATTCCCAGCACTCTTGATTTTTTATTTTGAGACAGAGTCTCACTAAGTTGCTAAGGTTGGTCTTGAACTTGAGATCCTCCTGCCTCAGCCTCCCAAGTCTGTATATGTAGATTCTATATCCATGGATTTAATAAACCATTGGCTGAAAGTATTCCCAAAAACATTGCATCTGTCCTGGACATGTACAGATTTTTTTTTCTTAGAATTATTCCCTAAACAATAAAGTATAACAAAATTATTTGCCTGTATTTGCATTTTAATGGATATTAGAAGTACTCTAAAGATGATTTAAAGTACAGGGGAGCCTGGCACAGGCACATATCTAGTATTTTTATATGACCATTAACCAATAAACTTTTCCAGTTATTGCATGAATACATATCAAGAACAAGAGAGAAATGAAGAAAGAGAAAAAAAAACAAAACACCTAAAAAAATTTACACACACACACGCATATACACAAAAAAAGAGGTGAAAAATGAAAACGATTTCTTAATACTAAAAACTTGGAACTGTAGTCAATAAGAGTGTCTCTGATCCCTTTGAGAGGAGATGTTCACTGTCCGTTTGGGTTT
Source organism: Aplodontia rufa (assembly GCA_004027875.1). Lineage (NCBI taxonomy): Eukaryota > Metazoa > Chordata > Mammalia > Rodentia > Aplodontiidae > Aplodontia > Aplodontia rufa. The sequence goes on from PVKS010012519.1 coordinate 37,839, forward strand.
CAGAGGCAGGGTCATTCAGTTAGGACTTTCAGGGGATCTGAAAGTCAGAGTCTTATGTTTTCAATGCTCCCTTTGCTGGTGGTTGCCAAAACTGACTCCTGTGATATTTGTGCTGGGGCAAAGGATTCAGTGGGATTAATTTGTAACATGATCCTTCTGGCTAGGGCTGAGCAATGCTCCCCTTTACTCCACCAACCCAAATCGTCTATGCAAAGTGGAGCCTGGTCCTGTCCCATGCATTCTCTTTCCAATTCAGCCTATAGTCTGTGGCTGACTCCAGATGCAGTTTTCAGAGCCTGCTTTGCAGTCCCATTGAGAGCCGGCCCTGGTCGGGAGATTGGAAGACTCCTAGGGCCTCAAAGATGGAGGCTGCCCAGCTCACACACTGCTAACACCACTGCTGGGCAGCCTGCTCCACTAGACTTGTCTGTAGGCAGCTTCAGACACTGATATTGCTGCCAGATAGAGTGTAAGCACAGGGATGTGACTTTGCAATAGTGCTATCTGTAAAGCACAGAGGCTTTTCCATGGCGATGTGTTCGCTGGCTGCTAGACTCCTCCTCAACTCCGGAGCGGAATGTAAATAATGTTGGCCCGGGCTCCACATCCCAGCCTGGAAGAAAAAAACCTCTTTTTCACCACTTGTTTCTCCCAAGTCTCTGCTTCTCAAATCCACTGAGCAAATTAGGACTGGGGTTTCAGGATGCTAGTCCCCTAAACATACCTCAAAATACTGGAAATGAAAAAGAGATTTCCCGTCCAGTCTCGGAGCCACTGGGGAAGCCGTCTCTCTTCCGATCACCATCCACATCTATAACCCCAGCAACTCGTGACACCGAGGCAGAAGTATGGCAAGGTCGAGGCCAGCCTCACCAATTTAGCAACACCTTGTCTCAAAATAAAAAATACAAAGGGCTGCAGGTATAGTTCAGTGGTAGAGCACCCCTGAGTCCAATCCCCACACGTTAATAAGTCAATGAACAGATAAAAGGACGGGGAGGATGCATGTGGATATTATGCAACTGCATCCTTTTATATAAGGGATGGGAGCATCCCTGGATTTAGGCATCCACACAGGTCCTGGAACTAAACCCCTTCAGACTCTGAAGGATGACTGTGTTCTCATTTTCCAACACAGGCTCTCAGAGAGCCTAAAGGACTTGCACACAGTCACACTGTTCATAAAGTAGAGAGCTATCATGCAACTTGGGTTGGACCAACTGGTAACCCACCATAGCTGCTGAAAAAATTTTTACAGCTATGCCTAAAAATCTACTCTCTAATACCAGACTGTACTCCTTGGTTGAATCTGACACAATTACACAATCCTTCCTTCCCAGAATGGCCTGCCTTGGTTTCCAGGTCCTTCTCTTGGCAGGTAAGAGAGCTTCCTCCTTCAGCTGTTTGAGCTCTTGTGATGGTGTCCCAGGGAGGGATCTTCTTCTCCATAAGCAGCCTCTCCTGCTATCTGACCTCAGTGCCATCTCTGTATTGATGTCTCTCCAACATATAACTCCAGGAGTGACCTTTCCACTAAACAGACTCATATTTCCATCACCAGCCTTAGATTCCCCCTTCACTGTCTAATAAGTTTCTCAAATGGGACAGACAGAACTATTCAAGGATCTCACCGAAAATAAGTAAAATTGTATCTTGTAATTTTTTTAAGAGAGAGAGGGACGGTGAGAGGCAGAGAGAATCAGTTTAGTTTTTCATGCATCTTTCGTTGCTCCGACACTTTGTTGTGCACGTAGTGCTGGAGTTCAAACCTGTGTCTTTGCACATGCCAGGCAGGTGCTATAACCACCGAGCAACTGCTCCAGCCCCTGTATCTTGTAAATTGAGGCAGACATGATATTTAAAGGGTATGGGTAACCTGCAGAGCTCCAAGGAGAACAAGATAACGTGACTACCTACATCGGACAAAAAGCCAGGGACAAGTCCCAGATCCCACTGGAACTGCTTGAAGGAGCAGTGCCAGGGCCACGGCTGGGTGCAGATGCCAGAGACCACACTATTGACCCTATTCCTGGAAGCACCACCCTGCTGCCTCTCAAGACAGCCAGAGGGAGGACAATTGGAGTTTCACAAGCACTCCTGACAGAGGCAGGGTCGCAGACTGCACACCAAACACAAGGGTTACAGGTGCAGCAAAATCCTGACTCTACCTTCCATAGTGTGAATTTCCAAAGTAGGGTACATTTTCTAACACAGGAGGGATGTTCAGTAGTGCCAGGTGGCTAGCAAGGATGACAAGTGTCCAGCAGAGGCCAAATTCCCCTCACCACAGTGTGGCTTACTCTTGGGAGTCATCCCTGATGCCTCCTCCCCTCCTCCGGTCTAACCTGCCATCCGCACTTCTGCCTCTGAAATGTGCCCAAGGAGATCTCCGCTTCTCTCCATCCAGCACACCAGCGTCCTCTGCCAGGACCATGTGCCACCATAGCCTCCAAGCCGGTGCCTCCACTTCCACAGTGGCCCGACCGTACCCCATGTTCGACAGCAAACAGACTGGCTTTCAAAAATGCAACGGTTCTCTGCTTTCAGCCCCCCAAGTGCTTACCTTGGAAATCAAGGTGCTGCGTCATTGGGCCCCTGCCCAACCCTGTACCTCACTGTGTAGCCACAACCATGCTGGAACTCATTCCTGTCCTCAGATGCAGCAGGTTTGTTCCGACTGCAACCTCTGCCCCACAGTCTTCCCGTGGAGTGTCCTTTCTGTCTAAGTCTCAGTTAAAACGCTATCTCCTGAGAAGGCCTTTCGAGTCGCTATCCCATTCTCAGTTTTACTTCGGATAGCACTTATTTATCATCATTCTGTCATTTCTGCTTGGTCGGGTATCTCTCACTTCTGGCTGGCAAGTTCATCCATTTCATTTACCTGTGCACTCTCAGGCCCCCGCAGCCCCTGACACAGAATAGAGACTTGATCTGTGGGTAGATATGTGGAACAGGATAATGGATCAACTAAATGGCATCAGCTAAGGACTTCACCGCAGAGAAAGATAAACTCACTCAGTTCAGAGGGAGTCAACAAAGGTTCCACTAAAGTATTGAAACCTAAGCTTAGCCTTAAGCTCTGGGTAAAATGTGCACTTTCAATCATTTAAAATACATTGAAGGAAGGGAAACATGACAGATAAAGACAGAGGAATCCCAACAGGTCCAGACACTCCATGGGAAAGCACAGTGAGGAAGCCTGAGGTCCTAAGAGAACAATGGAGCAGAGGCCAGCAAGGTGGTGGCCATCGCTGACTGCAGGTGGGCTCAGGGCCATTCCTACTGGAACATGCTGTCTGCCAAGGTCATTTGTGAGTGCTCAGTGGCAGCCCTGTGATGACCTTATAATGGAGCAGATGAGGCAGAAACGCCGGAGGAATTTTCAGGAAGCAGGTTCATTAATGCTGCAACATGGACCAGGGTGCGTAAGAACTGCTATCCCCTGATAGCTGTGGAATAGGAATTTTAACAATTTATGCTCTAGGAGGTTACAACATACACTTGGTTTCCGATACATATTGACTGAGTACAAAAGGAAGTCGGAGGGCTGGAGTGGTGCTCAGCAGTTAGGGTGCTTGCCTTGCATGCATGAGTACGTGAATTCAAACCCCAGCACCACGTACACAACCAAGTCTCAGAGCAACGAAGGCCACATGAAAACTGAATAAGATTGTTTCTCGCTTTCCCTCTCTCTCTTTCTCTCTCCCAAAAAAAAAAAAAAAATGAAGTCATAAAAACAATGGTTGTCAATAAGAGCACAAGCTTCTCTGGAAGCAGGAAAGAAAAGAAAAACTATTTAAAAGCTTCTAAATCTCTGAGCTTGGACAGGAGAGAGGAAACTACAGACAAAGGATTTCCTACAGATGTTCCTCTCTGATTTGATGACCGAAAAAGCTAAAATGCATTTTCCCAAGGGAAGGGGCTCTCCTACCAGGCCGGGTGTCTCCCACTACTACCACAACACCTCTGTTAAGAAGGAAGCCCATAGAACGGCACATCGTGCTGGGGTCTGGAACTAATGGCCACACCATCAGGGGAGGCTTTACAGAGAAAAGAAGCACAAAATCAAGAAACCAGAGCAGCGAATCCAGAACCCTAGCAGACAAAGTCACATCAGGAAGCTCAGAGTCAGAAGCACCAGGCCCTCAAGGTGTGAAAGGGTATAACAGAGGCAGGGGTCCAGGTCAGAGGGACTGCCCAGGTCCTCAGAACCCTGAGGGTCCGTGATGCAACCCCCATGTGGCAGTGGTACCACTTTACACCCTGCCTGCTCAGAATCACCTTCTTACCCTTGAAGCCCAGGCTCCCAAGCTTGGAAGAGAGGAAGCAGCAACACACATTAGCAATGAAGGAAGAAGGAAATCATTTGGCTGCTGCAGTCCCTCCATATTAATCAAGCTGGTAGTTAGATGTGAGTCTGTCCCGAATCGAATGCTCGTCTCCCCCAACAGCACTTAATGACTACAATGTCACATTAAAAAGGCAAGGCAAGCAACTCGCACACATTACGATGTTTTTGCCCAGTCAGCAACTTTTATAAGCTGGATAAAATCCAAAGCCTTTTCTCAGGAAGCTGGGGGACGAGTTTTTTAAGGAGCACAGAAAGCTTAAGAACTCCTGCTCGGAACCATCACCTGTGAACTTCCTGTAGAACTGACGTGCCAGTTACCTGCCCGTGGATTTTCTCCTCTGCATTTTCTGTACATTTCCTTGGTCTGGCTACAGGTCTGAGTCACTGCAATCACACTTGTTGCTAATGGGTCCCCATCCCTACCTCTGCACAAGTCCCTCTTCCCACGTGCTGAGGGATTGCAGAATGGAGTTAACTGCGGTCTGAACAAAGAAGCAGCCATTAGCATCTTGGAAGTCCCCCTTTCCTGCTTCCCAGGTGTTCTGCATTAGGAGAACAGGACCTGTGCTGGGGACGAGACTCACCCTGCCTGGGCTGAGGAAGCTCCTCTTGGAGACGGAGGTGAACAACAGAGACCTCAGGCAGGCCAAGAGGGGAAATCAGCTTCCTGCTGCCATTTTGTATGCCTTGAAAATAACACAGTTTACAAATTTACTAAGGGAGAGAGCAGAATGAAATTTTTTAAAAAAATTATAAGTCATTTTACCAAGAAAAATGGCAAATAAACCAATGATCATGGTTTGTTGGCCCTTCTATGGCAGAATACCTTAGACTGGTTGGCTTATGAACAACAGAAATTCACTTCACAGTTCTAGAGGTTGGTAAACCCAAGCTGAAAATGCTAGCAGATTCCACATCTGCTGAGGGTCTGCCCTGTGGTTCATAGATGTTGTATTCTCTTTTTATCCCCTGCATTTTTATTGGTGCATTATAGGTGTATATATTGATGGGAGTTGTTACATATTCATACATACACACAATACAACCATATAATTTGACCAATATCACTCCCCAGCACTTCCCTCCTCCCTCCTTCCCTCTCACTCCTTGGTCCCTTTGCTCTGCTGATCTCCCCTGGATTTTTAGAAGATTCACACCCACGTTGTTGGTTTCTCTCTCTCTAACTTCTGCATATGAAAGAAATCATGCAACCCTTGACCTTCTGAGTTTGGCTTATTTCACTTAACATGATGGTCTCTAGTTCCATCCATTTTCCTGCAAATGCCATAATTTCATTTTTCTTTTTGGCTGAATTGAACCCCATTTTCTTTATCCATTCATACACTGATGGACACCTAGGCTGATTCTATGGTTTGGCTATTGTGAATTATGCTGCTATCAGCATGAGTATGTGTGTATCCCTGTAGTGTGATGAGTCTAATTCTTCACAATAAACACCAAGAAGGGATACAGCAGGTCCTATGGTGGCCCCATGCCTAGGCTGTTTTTTTTGGGGGGTTTTGTTTTGTTTTGTTTTGTTTTGTTTTGTTGTACCGGGGATTGAACTCAAGACCATTTAACCACTGAGCAACATCTCCAGCCCGTTTTTGGTTTTGGTTTTTTTTTGTTGTTGTTTTTTGTTTTTTGTTTTTTTGTTTTTAGGGCTGAGGACCAAACTCAGGGCCTTGCGCATGCTAAGCAAGTGCTCTGCCACTGAGCTAAATCCCCAACCCCTCCATCCATTTTTTATTTTGAGGCAGGGTCTCACTAAGTTGCTGAGGCTGGCTCTGAGCTTGTGTTACTCCTGCTCAGCCTCCCAAGCCACTGGGATTACAAGCATGTGCCACCATGCACTGCTCTATGCCTACTCTTTTGAGAAGCCTTCTTGTTGCTTTCCATAGTGGCTGTACTAATTTACAGCTCCACCTATACTGTAAAACTGTTCCTTTTTCTCCACATCCTCTCCAGAATTTATCATTGCTCATAGTTTTGATGGCTGCCATCCTGACTGGTATGAGATGAAATCTCACTGGAGTTTTGATTTGCATTTCCCTAATCACTAATGATGTTGAACATTTGTTCATGTATCTGTTGCCAGTTGTGTTTCTTCATTTGAGAACTGTTTGGTTCATTTACCCATTTATTAATTGGATTATTTGATTTTTTTGGTGTAACGTTTTTTGAGCTCTTCATATATTCTAAATATTAGTCCTCTTTCAGAGGAGCAGCTAACAAAGATTTCCTCCCATTCTGTGGGTTCTCTCTCCACATATCGATGGTGTCCTCTTGCCATCCTTCATGCAGTGGAAGGAGCAAGTGAGCTTCCTCTAGGCTGTTTTGTAAGACCCCTGATACCATGCAGGGGCCCTGATGATCTAGTCACCTTTCAAAGGCCCAGTGTCCCTCTCTCTTTAAAAATAAATAAATAAATAAAAACACAAGAACAGGAGAAAAATGGGAGAATGGTTCTTTTCATGTTGCAAATTATACCCTTTTTTATCTTCCAGAAAAGCGCCAGCTGAGGTTATCCGAGGGATGGGATCTGGGTACATGGAGCTGAATTCCTGCCACGCCTCCACGGAGAGAGCAGCAGCTGGTTTCCTTCGTTGTTATGGTACCAACACCGGAGCTGGGGTCCACACCAGATCCCAGCAGGCAGACTCCACGGTGGAGTCTTGCAAGCAGGCCGAGCGCAGCTTCGAGCCACCCCCATTTCAAGTAAGAAGCACACACTGGGCGTGGGAGAGACAATCAAGATGAGTGACGGGGGACTCCTTCACATAACCCAGATGTTCTTCCCAGAGGCGAAGTTATTAAAGTTTGACATACTTGGCAATTTGGGGTTGGTGGGGTAGGGGGGTGAGACGCTGTTTCTTGACTCAGGAACAAATCACCACCTCCCACAGGAATGATCGGCCTTTCCCCCCAGGAGCTGAGAAATACAATCATGGAAAGAACCACACCAGCAGAGTGGGTGAGAAAAATGACTCAGGAATTGTATTCTCTGTATTTTGTCAAGAAATGTATCGCTCTGCAGATGGGTCTGACTTGGTTGTGTTAGGGAAAGCCAAATGCGGATAATGGTAACAGCTTGCGTCTGTCCAGAGCCTGCTGCGCAGTGGCGGGGCCAGCAGTCACCCCTAACCCTCACTAAGATCCTTCATGTGCTGTACTTTCTCCAACTTGGTTGATAAGCAAATGGCAGACAAAGCAGTTCACTGGTGATCGCTTAGCTAATGCTCTTCCCACTGAACTCTGCCCTGACAGAGAACTATGCTCAAAGGCTGCTGGAATAAACGAAGACTCAAATCCTCAGCAGTCCATCTCTTCTTCACTAGCCCTGTGCTCTACAGGTAGCAGAGACCCTGGGGGAAAGGGACATTATGCCTTTACAAGAGGAAGAACAGGCAGGAACCGCCTAAGGATAACGAGTAAAACACATTAAACAGTAAAATCTCAACTGCGACAGCCAGAAGAGGTATTCTAGAGTAACTACGGAAATAAGAGTCTACAGAAAATGTACACAATTAGGAAAATACCATTCAGATCCCTTTAGAAGGTGCTCTTCCCACAGAGTCAGTGGATCACTGTTAACAATGAAGCCCCACATGTTGAGCGAAACAGGCCTTTCTGACCACATGGTGCAAAACCAGAGTACCACAGGGCGCTCTGGTAGACCACAGGGAGCAGACACATGATCCTACCAGCTGCTTGAGTGTAATTATGAATTACATAAAATGAGTTATCCTGCACCCTTATGTCCATTTGTGTTGCTTGTTAAATAAGTGTTTATACTAAAGGCAGCAGCAGAATAAGTGGACCTGGTCACTTCCTCCTAGCATGTATTCTCACGAACAACTTGTGCCATCTTCCACCGGGGAGTGAGGGTCCTGGAGCACAGACACTGGCCCAACCCCAGCCGATCCGAGCCTGTCTTATGGTCTTGGTTTTCTCTTCCATCCCCACCTCTGCTCTCTCGGCCCTGCCCCGCTCCTGTAGGCACTCATGGATGTCTTTGAGAGATCCTCTTAAACAGGCATGTGTCACTGTAAAGCTACAGCTTCACGTGTGCGCGTGTGCTCAGTGTGCGTAAGTATTGTGCTGAATAACTTGTTCTGTCCCGCACTAGTTCTCTCTCGTTTTCCCACACTTTGTTTTTCTTTTTTTTTTTTTATTTTTTGAACAACCTTACAAGATTTTAACAAAACAATATAACACACTTTGTTTTCCTTACCAAGCCCTGCGTTTTATGATCTGTGCAGCAGTATATAACGATTCTACCACCTGCAGATGCTGCAAGGTATTCCAAGAACTCCATCTCCCCTTCCCACATCCGCCCGGATGGACAGCTGGGTTTCCCTGCTTCCGTACACATCCTCGCTCAGGTTCCCCACAAACCTGCAAGTTTCTCAGTAGTAAATAATCACAGTAGGATTTGGGATCTTAAAACACGTGATATTCAGTTTCAGTGAACCTTGCCCAGCACCCTGCAATGGGGCTGCATCACATGGTGGCTCCTTCCCTGCGTGCCCATCCACTCTTCATGGTGTGTGACCTGCCCATTTCTACCCAAATTCTACACGTTGGGTTGTATCTTGTCAATTCAATTCAGAATAAACTAATTACCGATGACATACAACATCTTCCCAGACCTGTAACCTGCTCATTGTTTTTCTACTTCATGGTCTTTAAAACATTCATTGTTCTAGAGATTTCTGTGTTTTTCTTACTGATTTATCTAGAGTTCTATGTTCTCAATATCAATGCCTTGTCAGTTTTGAACATTGCAAATATCTTCTCTCAGTCTGTCTCTTACCTGTTGTTTAACTCATTCTATGAAGTTATCTTTCTAAAGTTCTGAGTTAAAAAAAAAAAAAAACTCTAAATGCAGTAGTATTTTAGAGCAAAGTGACTCCTGACAATGGCAGTCAGGATTTGGTATCCACAGATACCATCCACAGATTTGGTATCTTAGAGTTTGGTCCTAGATAAATATAGTCCTGTCTGGCTACCACATTTTAGAAGCATTTGGAGACTTAGGTTAATTCACTTGTTATTTCATGGTTGACCTTTGCCTGCCTCCATTTCCCTGAGACAAAATATCTTGAAGCCATACAGAATTTAAGCCTTTGTATTACTGATCACCTTGTCTTTAAAAAGAAACTCAGAGCTGAATTTCTCACCATCTCATCCCCGCCCCCTGCTGCAATGAGGGAGCCCCCTCCCCCGCTGAGATGGCTCACATTTCTTTTGCATGGGTTTTGTCTTTCCTGATGAGTGTGCATTGGACGTCTTCGCATCCACCCTTACTTATTGCTAGAACACCTTTGCCCAAGCTCTCATCTTGTCAGCTGACCCCAACGCATGGATGTCTCAGATGTTCGAGGCTCTAAAGCCAAGTCACTGCACATCCCCACTAATTCCCTTGATCCAGTAAAGGCCCCCCATGTCATGGGTGGACCTCAAAATCACATGTGCATGATTCAACATGCATGTCTTTACCACCACGTATTTATTCTCTTCTTCTCTAACAAAATACCTGAGATTTGGAAAATTGAAAGCAATAGAAGTTTGGCTCACTGTTCTGGAAGCTGGGAAGTCCCAAAGCATGGCACCAGCATCTGACCAGAGCTTTTGTGCTGGGTCCTAACATGGCAGAAGGGCAGGTGAGCATGCAAGAGATAGGAAAAGTCCACTGAATGTCATGATTTTATCAGAAGCTCCCTCCAGAGAGAACTAACCCACTCCTGTGAAAACAGCATTAATCCGTTCATGGGTACAGAGTTCTGGGGACCTACCACCTCTCAAAGGTCCCCGCTCTCAACCCTATTAGAATGACAGTTACACTTCCATGTGAGTTGTGGAAGGGACATTCAAACTCCAGTCTTCCCCTACCAAGGCTGACTTGAGTCATTCCAGAGAGATTAAACAGTACCTTATCTCAGGAACTGCCATGGGGACCAGACAGTCACACTTGGAGACAATCAGAATTGGTTGTAATGAGCCACACAAAGCTACCCTTGAAGAACCTGCTGCCTGCACCCGTTCACTTAGTAAGTTAAAACCCAGCGTTTGATCACTTTCCACTCCTGTCATCACAAAATAGTTGCCTTTGGTTTAAAGCCACCCAGCTTAGCACACTTAACTGGCATGCACCCCGGCACTTCCTGACACTGCCCACACCTTTTATTCTGAAGAAGAGAAAAGCTCTGAGAGATGGCCTGACACTCAGAACTGGCCCTTCAGAAACAATTTCTCAGAACATGAACATTGGACAAGGCCACTCTGTGACCAGGAGAGCAACGACAGAAGACTCCTTATCATCATGTCTGAATGCAGATGAAGAACGTTGTCCAAGCTACAAAGTCCCACACATCCCCTTTCCTGGCTAATGGGAGGGCTATTGTCACTTTGCCAATCACAGCTTTAGTCTGCCCTGATTATAAACAAGAGTTATTAAAATACCCAGTCTCTGCTTCCTGAGAGCATCTAATTTAGACCAAAGCTCTGCTTCCTGAAGCCTCCCCCAAATCCTACAATAAATTCTTCATGGTGTGTGTCATCTCTGATGACAATGAGTCACCAAACTTATTCAACTACAGGTGTGCTCCTGGTGGTCCTTAGCTGGAAGAAATTGCAAATTCCAAAAACCCATGAAATAGCATAACAGACAGTGATAAAAACATAGTCTTTAGAATTCCAACTTACAACCCATTAGCTTTATTGCTATGAAAATGTCACTTAATTTCTTTGAATCTCACATTTTTACCCTCAGATTATGATAACTAAGATTACTTAAAATGCCCATGCAAATATATGTCATGGTGTTTCCATGAGCAGGCTTTCCAAGGACAGCCAAGCAGGTTGTGCGCTGACATTCATAGGGACCTGGGATTGTTCATACAGCAGTCCTAGGTATGAAATAATCTATGTCAAGTGCTTGGTACCATATCAGCCACACTCTAAAGACCAAATAAATAGTATCTGCATTGCTAAACATGCTTACATTTATAATAGAGTGGACATCAACCCAAATATCAGTGTCACCCTTCTGATTGACCAAGTAGCTGCCTACCTGATGGGAGCAGATCAGTAAAGTCCATTTGAAAAGTGTGCCAGAAACACCATTTGCTCTGCATGACCAGTGGACTGAAATGCCTGGCTGCCAATACCCCAGACCCTGTACACAGAAAGTCTGCTTGTCTTTGAAGAGAGCAGGCCCTGGGAGTAGCGGCTGTCACGTGGTATTTCTGCTTTACAGAGCCCTCCTCTTCCTCGTTTCTCTTGGAATTCACCAAGGCTTGCTGAGATGAGTGCTTAGGGAATACAACCAAGATAGATATGCTCCAGATGATGAGTCTGTACAGAGAAGCCGGGTAACTCATCCAAGCTCACACGTTGGTGAGTAGCAGGTGAGATACCATCCCAGACCTTCTGCCCCAAACCCAGCGCTGGTCCAACAACACCAGGATCAGTACTGCTCGCAGGTGCCAAGCACCTGAAATTTCTGCCCAAACTGAGAGGACTCTTGGTAAGGGAGGGCTTCGGCGTTCAGTCCACAACACCCACACACCCCAGGAAGTATCTCATGCCCAGATCTTCACTGCTGTGGAGTGCCTGGACAGGCCACCTCCCAGTTCTGATCCATGAAGATTTAGTGATGCTGTATTGAACAAAATCACCCACATGGTGCTCAGGGCTGTCACCAGCAGCATCTTCTTTGCAGAATTCATTGACATTCTAGTCCCTGAATAGCCTATTAAAAGGAAACTTTTTTTTCTTAAGCTTCTTTGATTTCCCAATTATTAGTAAATTTCTTCCAGACTGTATAACCAAGAGAGGTGGACAGGAAGGTTAACTAACTGAGCATTGCTGCAGAGACGGTACAGCAATGAAGGCCTATCTAGGTGTATCTCGTTTAATTCTCATGACAACCCCACAGGGTAGCATTACTTCTGATTTAATGGGCAAGGAACTGAAGCTCAGAGATGTGAATTCACATAACCAAGCTCACAATGTAAATAGAGGTGTCAGGATCTTGAAACGGGGCTGTGTTTCTTAATTCTAGCTAATTCCCACTTGCTATGCTGCCTCCCAGGTATGTGAAGGAATTTAAGTTGGGTTAAGTTCATCAGGAAGGGAGAGCTTGTAGCCCATAACAGGTTACCTCTTCCTCTTCCAAATTCCTCTTCCAAAGGTAATTTTCCTTTCCAGCAGACTTTAGTGTCATTATTAAAAAGATGGGACCGTCAACCAGCCAGTGGAAAGGCAGGCAGAGACCCCAAGCCAGAGCTCCTCTTCTTCTGTGCTACTCACAGTTGGGAACTGTGTGAGACCCTCAGCAACTGATTCTTGTTCCAAGCTGCTGGTTTGGGAGTATTTGTCCCAGGGCAATGGGGAAGGGGCCTTCCCAGGAGCCTGAGGAAAAAGCAGGCTGATGGGGCACAGCTTGGTGGGGACTCTGCTTCAGGACAGCAGGAGCCAAGACTGGAGGGGGCGGGGTGGAGTACCAACAAAGGGGAGCAGCCCCATTTCATAGGCATCTCGGATCTGAACTCCCTGAAGCCCAGCCCATTCCTCAGGAGGAAGAACAGATTGAGCATCGTTAGAGTAAGTAGATACAAAGGCGGAGAAGGGAGGAAACTTCATCTGCGATGATGGAGCATGTCTGGCCTCTAATGAATTTAATTACTACAGGCAACCCATGACTGAATGGAGGAGCACCCTTCTTAGAAAATTTGTGTTGTAATTCTCTCTCAATCTTCAGATCCTTTAAATATTTTGGAGCTTTAGTACTGCCTATTTTTCAAGTCACTTTTAGACCTAAAGCCATCTGCATTAGGACCTGGTTTAATTTGTCAGGGTCTTAAAAAGAAAAATTCTATTAGAGATTCCATTTGTAAATCACATGATGGAATTTATTTGCAAGCACCAAAGACAGCTAGACGTAAACGAGACCACATGAAAAGCTTTTCCAGCATGATCTGCGACCACGAGCATTCCTTTCGTTGCAGGCGCTTCCAAGTGCAGGGCAATATCTGACTTTACCAAGGATGACATGACCCCACAGTCCAATTTTGGAGGAGATGGGTTAGTGACCTGCAGCATTTGAACTGTATAAATTTGCATCTGTAAAATGTCTGCCTAGAAGTTATTGATTTTATCTTCCCTGAACAGCCTATTAAAAGGAAACGCTTCCTCTAATGCTTTCCAGAGGGCCAACAGGAAATCATTACTGGTGGGGACTGTTGTTTTATGGGTCTGTGGGATGGGAGCCTTAAATATGAACTGAATTGTGAACAGGAAGGATATGCCTGCTGTGCAGAATCCCGTGGGGAGTGGGCTCATTCGTTGCCATCCCCGCTGACCCCTCCCCAGCGTTTCCCCGGCTTATTGTTACTCTAGGAGATTTCTTTTTCTTTTTCTTTCTTTTTATTCTTAAGAGAGAGAAGAACAGAGAGAAGAGAAGCAATTTTATTTAGTTTTTCATGTGACTTTCGTTGCTCCAACACTTCACTGTGTACATGGTTCTGGGATTTGAACCCGTGTCCTCATGCATGCGAGGCAAGCGCTGTAGCTGCTGAGCCACCACTCCAGCACCCCCACAGGTAATTTTTGCAAAGTCCAATGCTGGGTTCAATTCCTCCTCCTCACCTGCTCTCCCTGCACCCACTCCACTACCTCTTCCCACAAGCCCACTTCTTCCCACCTGCCACCAGGTGCTCCCAGGTTCCTGCCCTCTCAGGGCACAGAAGAAATCATGACGTGTGCTGACATCAGCTGCAGCATGACTGTCATCAGGGTGAGGCCAGCAGCCTAGACCAGGAACACTCAGGGAAACCTGGGCTGCAGAGACAGCTTCTGCCCAGGACAAAGCACAGTACCCAGAGGTGACACAGACTCAGAAGACACTGTGCCTGACCTGCTACCAGAAACTGCCTGGGGACATCTTCGAAACTTCAAGTGTGAAAACAGTCCTGGTAGTGACAGTGTTGTGACAGACAGGAGGACAAGAACAGCCATGCTCTCCGAGCACTGATGCCAGCACTTCATGTCCCACTTAGTCCTCACAGCTCCCGGAGGTGGGCTACCACACCCCATGGACCACTGACATGTCTGACTTCTCCTTGACCATCTGCTCATCAGTAGCACAGCTGGCTTTCAGGTCCACATGCAATGACCTCCAAAGCCTGGCTCCAGGCTACGGACCTCCTAAGCAGTCACCCTTGACCCACTGTGCTTCGTTCACGAGCATCAGAGCCTTCCAGTCCCTGAGACCTGTAGGTGGGTTTCAGCCAGGTCTGTGACGTGCCCTCATAAACCTGAAGCACCATCAGAACGCTTCCTGATTACAAGAGCATCTAGTGTGTATCACACAGACTGTGCAATGCACTTCCTGATTACAGGAGCACCTAGTGTGTATCACAGACTGTGCAACGCACTTCCTGATTACAGGAGCACCTAGTGTGTATCACAGACTGTGCAACGCACTTCCTGATTACAGAAGCATCTAATGTGTATCACAGATTGTTCAACACACTTCCTGATTACAAGAGCATCTAGTGTGTATCACAGACTGTGCAACATACTTCCTGATTACAGGAGCACCTAGTGTGTATCACAGACTGTGCAACGCACTTCCTGATTACAGGAGCACCTAGTGTGTATCACAGACTGTGCAACACACTTCCTGATTACAGAAGCATCTAATGTGTATCACAGATTGTTCGACACACTTCCTGATTACAAGAGCATCTAGTGTGTATCACAGACTGTGCAACACACTTCCTGATTACAGAAGCATCTAATGTGTATCACAGATTGTTCGACACACTTCCTGATTACAAGAGCATCTAGTGTACTAGTCATGGACATAGAATAAAGGGACCTAGGGTAGTGATGAGATGGACCATAAACCAGCTGTGACAAAGCAAAGGAAGAATATAAACTGGGGTAAGGCCACAGAGACAGGTATTGAAGGCCTGAGAGACTACATAGAGATGTAGCGCAGGAATGTAGGGTCAGACTAAGGGAACAGCATGGTGAGGCCTGAGTGGGCAGCGGATGAAGGCATTCAAGAGCTGGAGGAGGGTGCAGGTGGCCCACGTGTCATGATCAAGGACAGCAAGCTGTGAGGATTGCTTGAGTCAGGAGGCACACTCAGGATCCAGCAGGCAAAAGAGAAAGCCATGGTGAAGTCCCGGGCATTGTTGCGATGCCTATGGTCCCAAGCTCACCACAGCTGTTATAAGAGGATGAGAGCAGAGAGTCACTAGGGAC